>WOXC01011294.1:0-143603 GCA_011680675.1 Gymnobelideus leadbeateri
GCCACTCTGCCCCCAGATTCCCCCCAAACTATGTAAAAGGGGACTCTGAACAACTTCTGAAGCCCCAGAACCCACAGAACGACAAAGAGAAGGTAATCTCCCGCTGAGGACAGCCCAGCAGCCCTGCAGGAAGGACCAGCACAGCAGTCTGGGAGCTGGCAGCACGCAAATCACAGAGCACAGGAAGCAGAGGCGAGCGGAGCCCAGGTCTGCATGAGCCAAGGTTTTAGCCCCAGGGTGGCAGGGCCAGCAGCTGGCTGGAGGAACCCCAGAACACCAGCAGCCATGGAGACTCCAGAATTATCAACACAGACATGCCTAGGACAAAGTAAGAGGTTAGTGTCCTATGGACTTTGGGACCTGTTTTAGGGGGAATGCGTAGGCTCCCTCCCCTGGGGGCTAGAAGCCGCTGAGGAGACACACCATTTTGTAGTTTTCAGAGGCAGCTCCAGCTCTTGGCCTGCAATTAATTGTACGGAGATCCAGCGATCAGTCTTGGGGGGTAATTGCTCTTGCTTTAACCTCCCTGGATCTGGATTGTGATCTAGGGTGGAAGTCGTGGGTGGGTTTACAGCTTGCCAGAAACGGAAGTTGCCCCCCACACGTTCAGGAAGAAAATTCCTCTATCTGGCCTTATAGCCATAGTGTGGCAACAAGCCCAAAAGTCAGGTAATTAAGTGGCAACATGCCAAGGCAAAGGAAACAGAAAAATGCAACCCTAGACTCCTATTTTGGGGGCATAGAGCGGGAAAAGGACTGTGAGGTCAGAAGTCCTGCTCCAAAAGCCCCAGGGGAAAACATGAGCGGGTTGCAGGCCATAGAGGATCTTAAGAAGGACTTTAAAAATCAAATAAGAGAAGTGGAGGAAAAATTGGAAAGAGAAATGAGAAGGATGCAGGAAAAGTATGAAATGAGGGTCAATAGCCTGACTGAGGAAAACAACACCTTAAAAAATAGACTAGCTCAAATGGCAAAGGAGGCCCAAGGGGGCAATGAGGAGAAGAATGCCTTGAAAAGTCGAATTTGCCAGATGGAAAAAGAATCTCAAAGTTCACTGAGGAGATTCATTCCTTCAGAGTTAGACTGGAGCAAATGGAAGCTAATGACTTTATGAGAAATCAAGATGCTGTTAAGCAGATCCAAACAAATGAAAGATTAGAAGGCAATGTGAAATATCTCATGGGAAAACCACTGACCTGGAAAATAGATCCAGGAGAGATAATTTAAAAATTATTGGACTGCCTGAAAGCCATGATCAAAGAAAGAACCTAGAAATCATCCTTCAAGAAATTCTCAAGGAAAATTGCCCTGATGTTTTAGATCCAGAGGGCAAAATAGAGGTTGAAAGAATCCACTGATCACCTCCTGAAAAAGATCCCAAAAGAAAACTCCCAGGAATATTATAGCCAGGTTCCAGAATCCCCGGATCAAGGAGAAAATACTACAAGCAGCCAGGAAGAAACAATTCCAATATTGTGGAAACACAATCAGAATAACCCAGGATCTGGCAGCTTCTACAATGAGGGTTCAAAGGGCATGGGATATGATATTCCAGAGGGCAAAAGAACTGAGAATGAGCCCAAGGGTCACCTAGCCAGCAAAACTGAGTATTTTGTTTCAGGGGAAAATATGGCCATTCAGTGGAATAGAGGACTTTCAAGCATTCTTGAGGAAAAAACCAGAATTGAATAGAAAATTTGACATCCAGACAGAAGAAGCAAGAGATGCCTGAGAAGGTAATCAGGGAAAAGAAATCAAAAGGAACTTATCAAAGTTGAACTATTTACATTCCTATATGGAAAAACAATAACTGTGAGTGATGATATCTTACTCACTATGAAAATAATGGAAGAAGGGTGTGTGATCATATGAATACATATGTGAATGTGTGTGTATATGGATAGAGGGCATAGGCTGAATTTGTTGGGAAGGGAGAATACTCAAGGGATGAAATTATGAGGTAAGAGAGGAAAGTGGCAAGAGGAGATGGGGAAAGACAGGGTAGGGTAAACTATCTCATGTAGAAGAAGCAAGGGGAAGTGGTTGCAAGGGAGGGGGAGAATAGGAAGGGAAAAAAGGCAAATCCACATTCTCATTGAATTTGGTTCAGGGAGAGAATGACATACATACTAAATGGGATATCTCAAGCTGCAGCAGAATAGGGGGAAGGGGGATGAGAGGAGGGTTGATGGATGGGAGGGCATCCTTGGGGTGAGGGGAGGTTGGAAGTACCCACTATAGAAGAGGGACAGGATCATGTAGGGAATGGACCAGGTGGGGGTGGGATGAGTGGGAGGGAATTATAAGCAGCCTTGTACAATATATCTACTATGATAATGTTTTGCATAGTTAGACATGTACAACATATACTGAATTACTTATCTCCCAAGAGGGAATAGGTGACAAGGGAGGAAGGAAATGGATCTGAAATTCGAGGTTGTAACATTAAATGTTTCAAATATATATAAATACTATTATTAATACTCTTTTGCTTGTAATAGGGAGATAAGATGTGCAGGCATTGGGACACAAAGACTCACCTTCCTCTAATGGAAAAGTCGATGGGGGTATGGGAGAAGGTATGGGAGAGAGCAGATTGGAGGAAGAGATATCTTGTGGGACTGCTATTCTGGGAGGTTGGGTAGGGAAATAACTGGGGGAAAATGATTGTAAGACAAAATCTGGTGGAAATGAATGATGTAAAACAGAAGTTAATAAAGCATTTGTTTAAAAAAAAAGAAATGCTCTAAATCACTATTGATTAGAGAAATGCAAATCAAAACAACTCTGAGATACCACATCTCTCCAGTCAGATTGGCTAAGATGACAAAAACGGAAAATGACAAATGCTGGAGAGGATGTGGGCAAATTGGAACACTAATGCATTGCTGGTGGAGTTGCAACTTATCCAGCCATTGTGGAGAGCAATCTGGAATTATGCCCAAAGGGCTATAAATAATTTCATATCCTTTGACCCAGGAATACTACTTACAGGGTTATATCCCAAAGAGATCATAGAAGATGGAGGAAGACCCATATGTACAAAAATATTTATATCAGCTCTTTTTGTGGTTGCAAAGATTTGGAAATTAAAGGGGTGCCCATCAATTGGGGAATGGCTAAAGAACTTGTGATATATGAATATAATGGGATATTATTGTGCTATAAGAAACGAGGAGCAGACAGACTTCATATTTACCTGGAGAGGCTTATACAAACTGATGATGAGTGAGAAGAGTAGAACCAGGAGAAATTTGTATACAATCACAGACACAACATATTTGTGATGGCCAACTATGACACACTGGACTCTTCTAAGCAATGCAGTGATATAAATCAATCCCAAAAGACTCATGAAGGAAAGAGATGCCTACATCCAGAAAAATAACTAGAAAGAATTGAATTTGAATCCTGATGGAAGCAAACCACTTGATCTTTTTCTTTTCATTGTTTAGTTTTATTTCTTCTTTACCATTTTTCATCCCATTTAGTACAGCACGCCTTTGTAACCTGACTAATTTCTAATGTGAAAGTATATGCGGTTCCTATACTAGACTATATGCCATTGTGCAAGGTGGGGGGAGGGAAGGAAAGGAAATTTGAAATTCAAGTACCTATGGATTTGATTCCTCCAAAGTAAAAATAAATTAATTAATTAATAAAAAAAGAAATAGCTTTAAAACAATTGGCAAAAAATGAGGTACAAAAGGTCACTGAAGAAAATAATTACTTAAAATTTAGAACTGAGCAAATGGAATCTAATGACTCCATGAGACATCAACAAACAATAACTGTATTCCTTCATTATAAAAGAAATTCAAAGTGACACCACTAATCTGGGGCAAAGGTACTGTGTGTCTGTGTCTGATCCAACTAATATGAGCTTGGAAGTATCTATCCCAAATCAGGCAAAATAGTCCCTATGAACATTTGGAGTGATGATGCTTATTTTGAGCTATTCTGCTTTCTCTCACAGAGCACAGAAGTTTCTCTGATGCAGGCCCACTATTCTGGATAGTCCTGTGCCAGTGTTTCCCATATCTCATCATTGATTTCAAAATTCTTCAGAGAGACCCTGACACTGATCTTGTATACTTCTTTTGACTTCCATGGGAGTGGCTACCTTGTGTGAATTCTTTGTAACTGCTTTAGGCAAACACAAGTTTGGCATTCGAACAACATGTCTGGTCTTTCTGAGTTGATTTCTTGGCAGTAGGTTCTGAATGCTTGGAAAATCAGCTTGATGCTGCCAAAACAATCTTGCTGGCCATGACTAAGAGAGACTGACCCATCCCTCCCACCCTATTTTCACAGGACAATCTCTTTCCTTTTCTTTAATAGAGATGGATAATAGTTATCCATGAACTCCTAAGGGGTCAAGGACCTCCTTGTCATATAACCTGGAAGATTGTAGTCTAGTTTTGTATGAGCTGTGGAGCCCGTACTTTGTAAATCTCAACTCAAATGGAATCATGAGAAAAATCAAATTGCATTCACAATATCTTCTTCAGTTGGAAGTTAGGCTAGAGAGGGTTTAACTTTCACTTGAGGTATATATTCAATGGCTTCAGCACTGGCTGAAGCCAGCCTGCTGAGAACACTATGAATTGTTCAGTCTTTCTCCCGACACATATCCATATCACTTATCAATGTGGCTCTCTCAGTACTGAGTAGCTGTGATTTCATCATAGGCCTTTAGCACATAAATAACCTTCAAAATTTCATGAAAGTATTTTGGATTATAACTATTAGTATGAAACTGAATTTCATCTGCCTTCTTACTGAGCAAAGACTTCTGCATCTCCTTAAACTTTGCTTACACTTTGCTTTTGATGTAGTTACACCCACTTCTTAGGGAAAGAGAAACTATAGGGCTAATAAACTCTGTGGAGTTCTTTTGTAGCTCACTGAAGAAAAATAATTTCTTAAAATTTAGAATTGAGAAAATAGAAATTAATGACTCCATGAGACATCAAGAAACCATAAAATAAAGTCAAAAGACTGAAAAAAAGAAAAAGAAATCATTAAAAAATTGACCTGAAAAAATAGAGCCAGGAGAGAACATTCAAAAATTATTGAAATACTTGAAAGACTCCACTGAAGAAAGATCCTAGACATCATGTTTCAACAAGTTTTCAAGAAAAAAAAAAAACTATCATAACATCCTACAAACAAAGAGTAAAACAGAATTTGAAAGAAACATTCATTACCTGAAAATGATCCACCCCCCAAAAAAAATCCGAAGAATTTTATAACCAAAGCCCAGAGTTGCCAAGTCAAATACAAAATGATTTAGGTAACCAGAAAAACAAAACAAACAACATTCAGACCCCTTGTAGTCACAGTCTAGATTTCAAATTATTAATAGCTACCATGTTAAAGGAGTAAAGGGCTTAGGATATTATAGTCTATATTGCAAAAGAACTTTGATGGCAACCAAGAATAACCTACCAAGAAAAATTGAATACAATTGTTCAAAGAAAAAAATGATACTTAATAAAATAGAAAACTTCAAAGTATGAATGATGAAAAGACTGACTAAAAATTAGACTTTAAAATACAAGACTCAAGAGAAGCATAAACATGTAAGCATGGAAGAGAAATCATAAGACTCTTAATAAGGTAAAACTTTTCCTGTCAAAACGAGAATATAGTATATGTAACTTCTAGGAACTTTTTTTTTTCTTTCTTAGTGGAATAAAAAGGATTGCACATTAAAAGAGGGAATGAGAATGAGTCAATTATGTTTGATGATGGAAAATAAAATATTTGAGAGAATAAGGCAGAGAAGGGAGAGAAATATAGGAGAAAATGATTTTACATAACAGGTGTTATTTGAAGAAAATTTAGAGTGGAAGAGAAAATGGTTGGTGGGGCTGACAATGCTTGAATCTCACTCACATCTAAATTAGTTAAAAGAGGGACCCCCACGTACACACACACACACACACACACACACACACACAATTGGTAATGAAAATCTTTCTTACCCAAAAGAGAAATAGGAAGTTAAAGCTGATAAAATAAAATGAGGTGTTACAAAAGGGAGGGCAGAAAAAATAAGGCAGTAGTCAGAAGCAAAATTGTCTTTAGAATAAGGACAGAATAAAAAGAAGGATGGAGGGAATTGCATAGCTGGTAGTCATAACCATAAATGTGAACGGAATGAATTTGCCCATAAAACAGAATTGTGTATCGGAAAAGATTAAAAATCAGCACCTAATAGTACATTGCTTACAAAAAACACACTTGAGACAGAGACACTCAGAGATAAAATAAAAAAAACTGAAGCAGAATCTATTATGCTTCAGTTGAAGTAAATATAAAGCAGGGATAGAAGTCATGACAAGATCAGACAAAGTAAAAGCAAACACACACAAAATTAAAAAGGATAAACAGAGAAATTACATTTTACTAAGACAAACCATAAACAATGAAGCACAGGGGCAGAGCCAAGATGGTGGAGTAAAAACAGCATTTCCAATATGCTCTGCCCCACACAAATTTCAAACAATGTGAAAGGGGACTACGAACAACTTCTGGAGCCACAGCACCCACAGAACGGCACAGAGAAGTTAACCTCCTGCTGAAAACAGCCCAGCAGCCCTGCAGGGAGCGGCCAGAGCAGTGCTCTGAGAGCAGGCAGCACAGTGCTCTGAGAGCAGGCAGCACAGCACACTGGTAACCGACAGCGCAGCGAAGACCTGAGCCCAGGTCCGCAGCTTAAGCCCCAGGGCGGCTGGGCCTTCAGCCTGCTGGAGGGACCCAACAACACCAGCAATTGTGGCGATTCCAGAATTATCAGCATAGATATGCCTAGGACAAAGTGAGAGGTTAGTGCCCTATGGACTTTGGGGCCAGTATTTGGGGAACGTGTGCCTTCCTTCCCTGGGGGTGAAAAGCTACTGAAGAAAGGAGGCACAGAAGCCATTTTGCAGCATCAGCAGTGGCTCTAGCTCCTGGTCTGCAAACTGTAGGAAGATCCAGCAATCAGTCTGGGGGTAAATCACTCTTGCTTTAATCTGCCTGGATCTGGATTGTGGTCTGGGGGGGAAGATTGGGTTGGGTATCCAATTTGCCAAAGCGGGTGGAGGCTTTACAGAGGCCACCCAACTGGGGGAAGTTGTGAAGACCCCACGTTTGGGCAGAAGCTCCCCTGTCTGGTGGCAGAGTCCTACTGTGGCAACAAGCCCCAAAATCAAGGAATTAAGTGGGAATATGCCTAGGCAAATGAAACAAACAGAAAAGTCCAACATTGGACTCCTATTTTAGGGGCAAAGAGGCTCAAAGCATGGAGGAGGACTGTGAGGTCAGAACTCCTGCACCAAAAGCCCCAAATGAAAATACAAGCTGGCTACAGGCCATAGAGGATCTTAAGAAGCAGATAAGAGAAGTGGGGGAAAATATGGGAAGAGAAATGAAAAAGATGCAAGAAAAGTATGAAATGACAATCAACAGCCTGACTGAGGAAAATAACACCTTAAAAAATAGACTAACTCAAATGGCAAAAGAAGCTCAGAATGGCAATGAGAAGAAGAATGCCTTAAAAAGTCTAATTTGCCAGATGGAAAAAGAATCTCAAAAGCTGACTGAGGAGATTCATCCCTTCAGGGCTAGACTGGAGCAAATGGAAGCTAGTGACTTTATGAGAAATCAAGATACTATTAAACAGATCCAAACAAATGAAAGAATAGAAGGCAATGTGAAATATCTCATGGGAAAAACCATTGACCTGGAAAATAGATCCAGGAGAGATAATTTAAAAATTATTGGACTACCTGAAACCCATGATCAAAGAAAGAACCTAGAAATCATCCTTCAAGAAAATCTCAAGGAAAATTGCCCTGATGTTTTAGACCCAGTGGGGAAAATAGAGGTTGAAAGAATCCACAGATCACCTCCTGAAAAAGATCCCCAAAAGAAAACTCCTAGGAATATTGTAGCCAGGCTGCAGAACTCCCAGATCAAGGAGAAAATACTACAAGTAGCTGGGAAGAAATAATTTCAGTATTGTGGAAACACAATCAGAATAGCCCAGGACCTGGCAGCTTCTACACTGAGGGATTGAAGAGCATGGAATATGATATTCCAGAGGGCAAAAGAGCTGGGATTGAAGCCAAGAGTCACCTACCCAGCAAAACTGAGTATCTTGTTTCAGGGGAAAATATGGTCATTCAGTGGAATAGAGGACTTTCAAGCATTCTTGATGAAAAAACCAGAGTTGAATAGAAAATTTGACATTCAGACACAAGAAGCAAGAGATGCTTGAGAAGGTAATCAAGGAAAAGAAATCAAAAGGAACTTATCAAATTTGGACTATTTACAGTCCTACATGGAAAAACAATAACTGTGTTTGATGAAACCTTTCTCATTATGAAAATAATGGAAGAAGGGTACATGGCATATGTTCACAGGTATACATGGATAGAGCGCATAGGTTGAATTTGATGGGAAGGGATGATTCTTTTTTTTTTTTTGGAGGGCAATTGGGGTTGGGTGACTTGCTCGGGGTTGCCAGGCTGGGTTTTTGTTAGTGTGTTGGGTGTCTGGGGCCGGAGCCGGGCTCGGGTCCTTCTGGCTCCGGGGCCACTGCTCTGCTCGCTGTGCCACCTAGCCTCCCCAAGGAAGGGAGGATTCTTAAGGGGTGAAGTCAAGAGGTGAGAGAGGAAAGTGGCAAGAGTAGATGGGGAGAGACAAGGTAGGGTAAACTATATCATGTAGAAGAGGCAAGGGGAAGTAGTTGCAGGGGAGGGGAAGAACAGGAAGGCAAAAAGGCAAAACCATATTCTCATTGAAGTTGGCTCAAGGGGAGAATGACATACAGACTAAATGGATTATCTTACCCTCACTCACTCTCCTGAGTAGGGGAACAGGGGATGAGAAGGGGGGATGATGGAGGGGAGTGTATTCTGGGGTGAGGGGAGGTTGGAAGTATCCACTATCAAAGAGGGACAGGATCAAAGTAGGGAATGGATCAGTGGGAGGTGAGACGGGTGGGAGGGAAATATAAGCAGTCTTTTACAATATATCTACTATGGTAATGTTTTGCATAGGTATACATGTACAACACATACTGAATTGCTTATCTTCCCAGAGGGAGTGTGTGACAAGGGAGGAAGGGAATGGATCTGAAAATCGAAGTTTTACAATTAAATGTTTCATAAGATGTCCAGGCATTGGGGCTCAGAGATTCACCTTGCCCTAATGGCAATGTCGAAGGGGATATGGGAGAAGATATGGGAGAGAGCAGATTGGATGAGGGGATATCTAGTGGGACTGCTATTCTGGGGTGGTGGGTTGGGAGAAATGGGGGAAAAATGTAACTCATAACCTGGTGGAAATGAATGATGTAAACCAGAAGTTAATAAAGCATTTGTTTAATTAAAAAAAAAAGCAATGAAGCAATATCAATACTAAACATGTATGCACCAAATGGCACTTAATTCATTTTTTTACTCTCACTTTAAAAAAAAAATCTCCTTTGATTTATAGGATTCCCGTTTTTTTAAACAAATGCTTTATTAACTTCTGTTTTACATCATTCATTTCAGCCAGATTTTGAGTTACAATCATTTTCCCCCTGTTATTCCCCTACCCAACCTCCCAGAATAGCAGTCCCACAAGATATCGCTTCCTCCAGTCTGCTCTCTCCCATACCGTCTCCCATACCCCCATCGACTTTTCCATTAGAAGAAGGTGAATCTTTGTGTCCCAATTCCTGCACATCTTTTATCCCTATTACAAGCAAAGAGTATTAATAATAGTATTTATATATATTTGAAACATTTAATGTTAAGACCTCGAATTTCAGATCCATTTCCTTCCTCACTTTTCACCCATTCCCTCTGGGGAAATAAGTAATTCAGTGTATGTTGTACATGTCTAACTATGCAAAACATTATCATAGTAGATATATTGTACAAGGCTGCTTATAATTCCCTCCCACTCATCCCACCCCCAACCTGGTCCATTCCCTACATGATCCTGTCCCTCTTCTATAGTGGGTACTTCCAACCTCCCCTCCCCCCAAGGATGCCCTCCCATCCATCATCCCTCCTCTCATCCCCCTTCTCCCTATCCTGCTGCAGGTTAAGATATCCCATTTATTATGTATGTCATTCTCTCCCTGAACCAAATTCAATGTGAATGTGGTTTTGCCTTTTTAGCCTTCCTATTCTCCCCCTCCCTTGCAACCACTTCCCCTTGCTTCTTCAACATGGGATAGTTTACCCTACCCTGTCTCTCCCCATCTCCTCTTGCCACTTTCCTCTCTCACCTCATAATTTCATTCTTCGAGTATTCTCCCTTCCCAACAAATTCGACCTATGTCCTCTATCCATGTTTAACTGTAACCATATACACACATTCACATATGTATTCATATGACCACACACCCTTCTTCCATTATTTTCATAATGAGAAAGATATCATCAGTCACAGTTATAGCTTTTCCATATAGGAATGTAAATAGTTCAACTTTGATAAGTTCCTTTTGATTTCTTTTCCCTGATTACCTTCTCAGGCATCTCTTCCTTCTTGTGTCTGGATGTCAAATTTTCTATTCAATTCTTGTTTTTTCCCCAAGAATGCTTGAAAGTCCTTTATTCCACTGAATGACCATATTTTCCCCTGAAACAAAATACTCAGTTTTGCTGGCTAGGTGACCCTTGGATTCATTCCCAGTTCTTTTGCCCTCTGGAATATCATATTCCATGCCCTTCGATCCCTCAGTGTAGAAGCTGCCAGGACCTGGGCTATTCTTATTGTGTTTCCACAATATTGAAATTGTTTCTTCCTGGCTGCTTGTAGTATTTTCTCCTTGATCTGGGGATTCTGGAACCTGGCTATAATATTCCTGGGAGTTTTCTTTTTGGGATCTTTTCAGGAGGTGATTGGTGGATTCTTTCAACCTCTATTTTGCCCTCTGGATCTAAAACATCAGGGCAATTTTCCTTGAGAATTTCTTGAAGGGTGATTTCTAGGTTCTTTCTTTGATCATGGCTTTCAGGTAGTCCAATAATTTTTAAATTGTCTCTCCTGGATCTATTTTCCAGGTCAGTGTTTTTCCCATGAGATATTTCACATTGCCTTCTAATCTTTCATTTGTTTGGATCTGCTTAACAGCATCTTGATTTCTCATAAAGTCATTAGCTTCCATTTGCTCCAGTCTAACTCTGAAGGAATGAATCTCCTCAGTGAACTTTGAGATTCTTTTTCCATCTGGCAAATTCGACTTTTTAAGGCATTCTTCTCCTCATTGCCCTTTGGGCCTCCTTTGCCATTTGAGTTAGTCTATTTTTTTAAGGTGTTGTTTTCCTCAGTCAGGCTGTTGACCCTCATTTCATACTTTTCCTGCATCCTTCTCATTTCTCTTTCCAATTTTTCCTCCACTTCTCTTATTTGATTTTTAAAGTCCTTCTTAAGGTCCTCTATGGCCTGCAACCCGCTCATGTTTTCCCCTGGGGCTTTTGGAGCAGGACTTCTGACCTCACAGTCCTTTTCCCGCTCTATGCCCCCAAAATAGGAGTCTAGGGTTGCATTTTTCTGTTTCCTTTGCCTTGACATGTTGCCACTTAATTGCTTGACTTTGGGGCTTGTTGCCACACTATGGCTTTAAGGCCAGATAGAGGAATTTTCGTCCCAAACCTGTGGGGGTGCAACTTCCGTTTCTGGCAAGCTGTAAACCCACCCACAGCTTCCACCCTAGATCACAATCCAGATCCCAGGAGGTTAAAGCAAGAGCGATTACCCCCCAAGACTGATCGCTGGGTCTCCCCACGATTTGCAGGCTGGCAGCTAATATGATAGAAAAATGGAATAACAAATGTTGGAGAGGATGTGAAAAAAATTGGGACAGATACACTTTTGATGAAGTTGCAGATTAAGAACTATGACCAAAGGAATATAAAACTTTGCATACCTTTTGATCTAGCAGCATCACTACTAGGTCTGTATCACAAAGAGATAAAAGAAATGATCCCACCCATCTGTCTGTCTCTCTGTATACTTGCAGGTGTGTGTGTGTGTGTGTGTGTGTGTGTGTGTGTGTGTGTGTGTGTGTGTGTAGCAGATCTTTTTGTTGTGGCAAAGTATTAGAAAGTGAAGGGATGCCCATCAGTTGGGAGAATGCCTGAATAAGTTGTAATATACGATTATAAGAGGTACTATTGTGCCATAAGAAATAACAGAATGGTTTCAGAAAAATCTGGAAAGATTTATATGAATTGTTGCAATGTGAAGTGACAGAGCTAGGAAATTATTGTTCACAGTAACAGCAATATTTTACAATGGTTAACTGTGAATGACTTAGCTATTCTCAGAAATATGATGATACAAAATACATCCTAAGGCTCATAATGGAAAATACTATCCACCTCCAGAGAATGAACTATGGAGTCAAAATGCTTTTTAACACATACTTTTTTATATTACTTATTTATGCCTTTATTTTTTGATCTCTGTCCTCTTTTGCAACCTTACTAATATAAAAATTTGTTTAACATGCAGTCATAGAAGGGGGGTGTTAGGAGAAAATGGAGGTAATTTTAAATTTAGTATTACTTACAAAATAATCTTTAAAATTGTTGTCCATGTAACTGAGAAAAAATAACATAAAAAGGAAACTATAAAATATGCCATTCTAATCATTTTCATCAAAATCATAAATGGTCAAAAATAATATATTTTATAAACAGATATTTTGTATTAAGTTTAGAAAAAGTACTTTACTAAGATTAGGTTACTTTTGACAATAATGTCACCTAGTAGTGATTTGTTAGATTTGAAGCTGACGTTTTTGAGTCTCAATTTCCAACTATGACACATTGATTTTGTCACCATAGACAAGTCATTTATATCTCTTGACCCTCAAAAAATTATCTGATTACAAAATGTTAGGGAGGAGTTGTGATCTAGATCAATGAAGGCAGTTCCCACATTAATCAATTCTCAGGTCCATGATAGTAACTTATGCTACTCAGTTATCATTACAATGTTGATTAACTTGGAACATCATATCTTAAATTATTTTATTCTGCCTTACCAATTAACTATAAAAGATATCTTGCTGGTATTACTCATTCTGTGTTGATTAAGATGTAGATAAGTTTTTCCTTATTCCTTTAAAAACACACTAAATCTCTTAAATTCTCAATAAAATTATTGATAAAAATTCAGAATGTATAATATCAGATATGGAATATTACAACATACATGTATTACTCATCTCCCTCAAATAAATTGATCACTTACAAAGATATTTTCAAAACACAATAATGTTATTATTATAAATATAATGACATAACAATGATAGCTTTAATACAACACTTAGCCCCAGGCACTATGCTAAGCACTTTATAATTATTATCTCATTTGTACCGCACAGTGAGATAAATGCTCTTATTATCCCCATTTTACAGATGAATCAACCTAGGCAAAAAGGTTTAAGTGATTTGCCTCAGGTTATGTATCTATTGAGTGTCTTGTTTCTGGATTTGAATTCAGGTCTTCCTGACTCCAGGCCCAGATCTCTCTTCATTATTTCACCTTTCTGCCTCTCATATATGGAGAATATTTACATAATCAACATATACCAGATACAATGTAAATATTCATTTTTCAGAAATATAATTGTTCAATAGGGATTTCTCATTATATTCTAAAATGTTACTGCTTAATGACATATCAAAAGAGAATGACATCTCAAATGCTTCCAGAGTCCCAGATGTCAGACATTGTTTAGCCACATCATGACAAAAATTAGATTTGAAGCAATTTCATGTGTAACGCAAAGACAAATGCAACCACCCTGTATGATCTACAACAGAAAATTTCTATCCCAAAAGCAAATGTAGTTGCAGAATATGCAATCAATATGTCTATCAGATAGTGCAAACATGTTGCATCTTGAATAGCAGGTTATAGAGAAGAGAAAAAGGGAAGAAAGGAAAGAAAGCATGTCATTAGATTGGCACTCAAGATGTGGAATGGAATGATGAGTAGCCTTTCATACTCATACCTGGAAGAAGGATGGCAACAAGGTTTCAAAGTTCTTCTCCTTCTTATATGCATGCATAACTCTGTATCTTGACAACAGTCTGCATAACATTACAGCTATCAAGGTTACAGACATGCAACTGGGTTACAGCTACTATCCAGGAAAAACTAGTTTATATCCAAATTCAAATTTCTACCAATGCAAGGACAAAATTATAGTCTTACTACCAAACTCTACATTTTATCTAATATACGCAAATTGAAATTTTATTATAATTCAGAAATAGTCTGGCCCTATTTCAGTGTAAATATGTTTTTTTGATGTAATAACTAGGTGTAGCCTTTCCATTTTCTAACACACTTTTTCCTTATCTCAGTTTGTTATACAAAAGTAACTAATAAATCACCACAGTACAGGCCTATATAGCATACCACAATGTCATTACTCTAAATAGTGGTGATGATTAAAATCACTGTTTCTTTTAATATAAGCAAAAAGTTTGGCCAAGAAGTTAATTGAAATGTAATACGGTTAGTTTATATCCATAGATAGGTAGATAGATAGATAGATAGATAGATAGATAGATAGATAGATAGATATTCTCAGAAAAATGTGAGCATAACGACTAGAATTAAATAGATATGAGGTAAAAATTGGTTTTCTTTTTTTTAACAACATATAGGTTTTCTCCACTGTGAGGGCAAGGCCATTAGGAAAAGTACTTGTTTTCTCACTGTATGACAAACTATTGGCATATAATTCAATTCTCTCCACAAATCTAATTCTGATTGCTTTATAGTGTTCAGACAATTTAGCACAGCATAGAAGTATCATGGATCTAACAACAGAGATTACTCTATACAAACATTTCTGCTACTATTAAACTTAATGGATCTTCTGTAGTTTCTCTCACTTTCCCCCTAGTAAGAAAAAAAAAAAACTGCTTGGTGAAGTCTTTACAAAAAGGACCTTTTATTGTTCATGGATTCATCTGTTCCTGTTGTGTTTTTCCCCTTTGTGACAAGTCAGGCAGATGCTATGAGACATAAGAAGATTATTTTTTTCTTGAGGAGTACCTTTTGCTTGAAATATTTTCCAAGAACTGTCACTCTTTTAAAAGGACACAACTCACATTATGTGATAAAATTCAGTCAACATTTTAAGAGATTATAAAATACAAAATGGTATACTTGACTTTTTCTTACTCTTTGAACATCTACACCTTTCTTCTCCCCAGACCCCAATTCCCTATTCTTTAAGATATTATAACAATAGACTAGGATTTATTATGAGCATATCATGAAGAATTTTATCCTTTTAAAATGTTTCCCCAGTTCTGTCTACATGTTACCAGGAGGAAATGTGTATTACACAATATCAGAGATGCACCGAATCTGAGATAAGCCACAGTCAAAAAACCTATTTTCTATTCCAGAGGTCTCAAACTTACATCCATGGACAGGGATACAAAACTTCCTCATACCTCCAGAATCAAATTAAAATGTAATTGGACATTAAATAAATCAATGAAAATAAAATAAAATGCAAATAATGTTACATTATGTTTTTCCTACTCAGCTGGTTGATGTAGAAATACAATTGTATTTGCTTTTGACACCGTATTTCAAAGTCATAAGAATCTTTTCAGAAATGTATTAAATGAAAGGTCACTAAATTTCATTTTAAGACCACTGGTAAGGGCAAACACAAGTCATGGTGCATAATTAAAATGGGATATCATTGCGCTTTAAGAAATGATGTGTGGGGGGCGGAGCCAAGATGGCGGAGTAGAAACAGCTCATCCAAGCCACTCTGCCCCCACATTCCCCCCAAACGATGGAAAAGGGGACTCTGAACAACTTCTGGAGCCCCAGCACCCACAGAGCGACACCAAGAAGCTAAACTCCAGCTGAGGACAGCCCAGCAACCCTGCAGGAAGGACCAGCGCAGTGGTCTGGGACCTGGCAGCGTGCAGCGCGCAGAGCGCAGGAGCCGAGCCGAGCCGAGCCCAGGTCCGCATGAGCCGAGGTTTTAGCCCCAGGGCGGCAGGGCCAGCAGCTGGCTGGAGGAACCCCAGAACACCAGGAGCTGTGGTGACTCCAGAATTATCAACATAGACTTGCCTGGGTCAAAGTGAGAGGTTAGTGTCCTATGGACTTTGGGACTGGTATTAGGGAATGCTTTGGCTCCCTCCTCTGGGGGCTAGAAGCCGCTGAGGACAAACGCCATTTTGTAGTTTTCAGAGGCAGCGCCTGCTCCCAGCCTGCAAATTTGTAGGGAGATCCAGCGATCAGTCTTGGGGGGTAATCGCTCTTGCTTTAACCTCCCTGGATCTGGAATGTGATCTAGGGTGGAAGTCGTGGGTGGGTTTACAGCTTGCCAGAAATGGAAGTTGCCCCCACACGTTCGGGACGAAAATTCCTCTATCTGGCCTTAAAGCCATAGTGTGGCAACAAGCCCAAAAGTCAAGTAATTAAGTGGCAACATGCCAAGGCAAAGGAAACAGAAAAATGCAACCCTAGACTCCTATTTTGGGGGCATAGAGCGGGAAAAGGACTGTGAGGTCAGAAGTCCTGCTCCAAAGCCCCAGGGGAAAACATGAGCGGGTTGCAGGCCATAGAGGACCTTAAGAAGGACTTTAAAAATCAAATAAGAGAAGTGGAGGAAAAATTGGAAAGAGAAATGAGAAGGATGCAGGAAAAGTATGAAATGAGGGTCAACAGCCTGACTGAGGAAAACAACACCTTAAAAAATAGACTAACTCAAATGGCAAAGGAGGCCCAAAGGGCAATGAGGAGAAGAATGCCTTAAAAAGTCGAATTTGCCAGATGGAAAAAGAATCTCAAAAGTTCACTGAGGAGATTCATTCCTTCAGAGTTAGACTGGAGCAAATGGAAGCTAATGACTTTATGAGAAATCAAGATGCTGTTAAGCAGATCCAAACAAATGAAAGATTAGAAGGCAATGTGAAATATCTCATGGGAAAAACCACTGACCTGGAAAATAGATCCAGGAGAGACAATTTAAAAATTATTGGAATACCTGAAAGCCATGATCAAAGAAAGAACCTAGAAATCACCCTTCAAGAAATTCTCAAGGAAAACTGCCCTGATGTTTTAGATCCAGAGGGTAAAATAGAGGTTGAAAGAATCCACCGATCACCTCCTGAAAAAGACCCCAAAAAGAAAACTCCCAGGAATATTATAGCCAGGTTCCAGAATCCCCAGATCAAGGAGAAAATACTACAAGCAGCCAGGAAGAAACAATTTCAGTATTGTGGAAACACAACCCGAATAGCCCAGGACCTGGCGGCTTCTACACTGAGGGTTCAAAGGGCATGGAATATGATATTCCAGAGGGCAAAAGAACTGGGAATGAACCCAAGGGTCACCTAGCCAGCAAAACTGAGTATTTTGTTTCAGGGGAAAATATGGTCATTCAGTGGAATAGAGGACTTTCAAGCATTCTTGAGGAAAAAACCAGAATTGAATAGAAAATTTGACACCCAGACACAAGAAGGAAGAGATGCCTGAGAAGGTAATCAGGGAAAAGAAATCAAAAGGAACTTATCAAATTTGAACTATTTACATTCCTATATGGAAAACCAATAACTGTGACTGATGATATCTTTCTCACTATGAAAATAATGGAAGAAGGGGGTGTGGTCATATGAATACATACGTGAGTGTGTGTGTATATGGTTACAGTTATATATGGATAGAGGGCATAAGTTGAATTTGTTGGGAAGGGAGAATACTCAAGGGATGAAATTATGAGGTGAGAGAGGAAAGTAGCAATAGGAGATGGGGAGAGACAGGGTAGTTTAAACTATCCCATGCAGAAGAAGCAAGGGGAAGTGGTTGCAAAAGAGGGGGAGAATAAGGAAGGCTAAAAAGGCAAAACCACATTCACATTGAATTTGGTTCAGGGAGAAAATGACATACATACTAAATGGGATATCTCAACCTGCAGCAGGATAGGGGGAAGGGAGATGGGAGGAGGGATGATGGATGGGAGGGCATCCTTGGGGTGAGGGGAGGTTGGAAGTACCCACTATAAAAGAGGGACAGGACCATGTAGGGAATGGACCAGGTGGGGGGTGGGATGAGTGGGAGGGAATTATAAGCAGCCTTGTACAATATATCTACTATGATAATGTTTTGCATAGCTAGACATGTACAACATATCCTGAATTACTTATCTCCCAAGAGGGAATGGGTGACAAGGGAGGAAGGAAATGGATCTGAAATTTGAGGTCGTAACATTAAATGTTTCAAATATATATAAATACTATTATTAATACTCTTTTGCTTGTTGTAATAGGGAGATAAGATGTGCAGGCATTGGGATGCAAAGACTCACCTTCCTCTAATGGAAAAGTCGATGGGGGTATGGGAGAAGGTAGGGGAGAGAGCAGATTGGAGGAAGCAATATCTTGTGGGATTACTGTTCTGGGAGGTTGGGTAGGGGAATAATGGAGGGAAAATGATTGTAACTCAAAATCTGGCGGAAATGAATGATGTAAAACAGAAGTTAATAAAGCATTTGTTTAAAAAAAAAGGATAGGAAAAAAAAAGATGGGGATGAGAAGAGCAACTACTTGAAGGTAATTATAATTATCAAAGAAGCTAATACATGCCAAGTATTTTATGAACTTTAAAGTGCTGTATAAATCTCAGCTGTTATTATTTTTGCTAAAAAAAAAAAGAAATGATGTGTGATGAATACAAAGAAGCATGGACAGTTTAATGTGAAAAGATGCAGAGTGAAGTAAGCAGAATCAAGAAAACAACACGCACAGTCATTTCCTGCTATAGTTGCTGTTCTATACTTGCAGTCATGTCTCTCTCTTCATGATCCCCTGTGATTTGTTTGTTTGGTTTGGTTTTGGTTTTGGTTTTGGTTTTGGTTTTGGCAAAGATACTGGAGTGGTTTGTTATTTTCTTCTCCAACTTTTTTTTTTTACAGATGAGGAAGTAAAGCCAATAGGTTTAAGACTTGTTCTGTGTCAGAGAGCTTGAAATAGATTTGAATTGAGGAACATGCATCTCCCTGACTTTAGGCTTTACACTGTATCCACTAAGCTACCTATCTATCTCTACACAGTAACTACAACAATGTCAATAGAAAGAACAGTGACACACACACACACAATCAAAAGTGAACACAACAAAATTATAAAGATTAAATAGAACTGAATAAAGAAATATGAGAGAACTCTTCCCACTCACCCCTTTGTGGAATTGTTACACCTTGCACAAGTTTTTGGAATTTAATGTAATGATCAATTGTGCTATATTTTTTTGCCTTTAAAAATTATTTGTCCTATGGAATCTCTCTCTGGAAGGGGGAAAGATAAGGATATGTGGTATAGCTCTGATAATAGAAGAAAAAGAAACTATAAAATAAAATTTTATTTTAAAACATTATTAATGAATTTTCTGCTTCCGGTCATTCAATAATGACCAGATTCAAATACACCTCTCTACTTTTGTCAAACCTATATCCATTCTTGTTCTGAAGATTAAAATTTGATTATAAGTATTTTGCTAATATACAGATAAGTTGTACATGCTGCATTTACCTGATTTACAAGTCTAGTAATTCTGTTTAAAAGGGAAATGAAGTTAATCTGGCATGATTTATTCCTGATAAAGCCATGCTGACTCTTTGTTATTAAAAGTTTCTACTCTAGATATTGATCAATCATAATTTTACTATTATGTTCTAGAATTTTATCAGGTTATAATAATTTAACAGTCATAATCACTGACCGATATAGTTTGTAAACTATATTCTCTTCTCTTTTTTTTTTTTTATTTTGACATTTGCATGTCTTCAGTCTTGCATCATCTGTTCAGTGATTTAACAAGTATCCATTAAATACTTCCCCTCCCAGTTCTACTCTTGAATCTCTGGAGATTTCCAAATCCACTCTAGCTTACTTATCATCCTAGAGATTCCTTTGCTACTGTGACTTTCTCCTAAAATTATAACGTTAATTTCCAAAACTTTATTTAGAAAAAAAATATTATGGCCAGCTAATCCTGCTTCTCTTTTTGCCCTACTTGTGACTCTAGAATTTTATACTTTACCCCAAGGTGCCCTGGAAATGTCTTCACCACTGGTTGCCCCCCTTTTAAGGGTGAAGTCCTACCTAGAAACTCCATTTGAGGAACTACTCAGGTTAGTAAATCTCACTTCTCTCTAAGCTGTACTCCTCAAGTTTTTATAACAGGTCTCCATGTGTGTATTTTACTTCATTTTCACTTTCATCTCTCTTTTATTGGTGGTCTTTCCTTAACAGAATGTAAATCTCAAAATGCGAATTATTTTTTCTTTTTCTTCTATTTGTATTCCCAATAATACTTAGTAGAATATCTGGCACATAGTACTTAATGTATATTTTCTCTCCCTCTCCTTTTCCTCCCATTCCTTTACCTTCCCTCCATCATTTATTTACTTGTCTATTCTATTTCTCATTTACATTATTTATGTGGTTAATTTTTGATCTACTCATTATTCAGAAAGACACCTCTATTAAGTTATGTATCTTTTTCTTGTATTGCTTATATTAATATTCTTTTTCATAACTTTCTTATTTGTAAATGCTATATGTAATATATGACTCATTAATATCAATATTTTCTCTGTGCTCTAGTTAGTGATCTATTTTTTAAAGTTGCATATAGGAAAGAGAAAATTATATATGTATATAAATATACATTTTCATATATATGAATGCATGTATATAGAGTAAGAGAATTTGTATGGCTTCTGTGATATAGATGGTAAATATGTATAAATATCTATATATCTATCTGTATGTATATATATATATATGTATAAATAGCTGAAAATATGCATGTGTATGATATCTACAATAATGCATAGTGTAAAACTATGTGGCCACTTTGTTGAAAACTATGTGGCCATTTTAGTAATAAGTTGTTATGTCATAACATTGTGAATGCTGTACTTTGATTTCTGTGAATGTTTTGTCTTAGTTTGTTACTAAAGAATTGGAGAGTTCACTATACTGTGTAATCAGAACCTTAAACGCTGTTCAGAACAGCAGTCGTATGGAAATCTGTGCATACTTGGCTTTACAACCTAAAAATGGGAAATGAATTTCTCAATATAAATACATGCTGTAAGCACCAGAAGTGATCTTTGAGAGTCTCATTTGAGAGAAAGTGCTCTTTCCAATGTTTGCCCCTTAGGGGTAGTAAAAATTAACTTATAGGGGGTTTTGTTACATTTGTTTTGCTTTACTTTTACCAGCTATTTTCTCTCATAATCCATCACCATGGTAGTGTTCAAGGTGGGTGAGGGTTAGTTGTCATTTTTCCATGTAGGAATGTAAATAGCTCAATTTTGGCTAAATTCAATATGATTTCTTCTTCCTGTTTGCCTTCTCAAGCATCTCTTGCTTCTTATATCAGAATGTCAAATTTTCTATTAAACTGTTTTGTTTTTTTTCATCCAGAATGCTTGAAAGTCCTCTATTCCGTTGAATGACCATATTTTCCCCTGAAACATGATACTTAGTTTTGCTGGGTAGGTAATTCTTATTTTTAATCCCAACTCCTTTACCCTCTGGAATATCATATTCCATGTTTTTCGATCCCTCAGTGTAGGAGCTGCCAGATCCTGTGCTATCCTGATTGTGTTTCCACTATATTGAAATTGTTTCTTCCTGGCTGCTTGTAATATTTTATCTTTGATCTGGGAATTCTGGAACCTGGCTCAAATAGTCCCAGTGATTTTCTTTTTGGGATCTTTTTCAGGAGATGATCTGTGGATTCTTTAAACTTTTATTTTGCCCTCTGGTTCTAAAATATCAGGGCAATTTTCCTTGAGAATTGCTTGAAGGATGATTTCTAGACTCTTTTTTTATCATGGCTTTCAGGTAGTCCCATCATTTTAAAATTCTCTCTCCTGGATCTATTTTCAAGGTCAGTGGTTATTTCCATGAGATATTTCACATTGCCTTCTATTCTTTCATTTGTTTGGGTCTGCTAAACAGCATCTTGATTTCTCATAAAGTCACTAGCTTCCATTTGTTCCAGTCCAACTCTGAAGGAATGAATCTCCTCAGTGAGCTTTTGAGATTCTTTTTCCATCTGGCAAATTCATTTTGCCCAAGGTCACACTAGGTTTTTGTTTGTGTGTGTTTGTTAAGCATCTGAGGCCGGATCCAAACTCAGGTCCTTCTGACTCCAGGGCCAATGCTCTACTTACTATGCCACCTAGCCGCCCCTGAGTTAGTCTACTTTTAAGGTGTTATTTTCCTCAATCAGGCTGTTGAATCTCATTTCATACTTTTCTTGCATCCTTCTCATTTCTCTTTCCAATTTTCCCTCCACTTCTCTTATTTGGTTTTTAAAATCCTTCTTAAGGTCCTCTATGGACTGCAACCTACTCATATTTTCATTTGGTGCTTTTGGTGCAGGGTTTCTGACTTCAAAGTTCTCCTCCTGTTCCATGCTTCAATCCTCTTTGCCCCCAAAATAGGAGTCTAATGTTGAATTTTTATGTTTATTTTGTGTCCTTTGCCTAGGAATGTTGTCACTCAATCACTTGACTTTTGGGCTTGTTGACAGAGTGGGACTTTGCCACCAGACAGGGGAGATTCAGTCCCAAATGCTGTGGTTTTCTCAGCTGGTCGAGGTATTAGTTGGGTGCCCTCTCTAAAGCCTCCACATACTCTTGCAAACTAGTCACACACACCAAGATCTCTACCCCAGACCACAATCCATATCCAAGAAGGTTAAAGAAATGGCGATTACCCCTCCCACCCCAGACTGGTCGTGGATCCTCCTTCAGTCTGCAGGCCAGGAACTGAAGTTGCAATGTGACAGGCTGTAACATCATGTGCTGTGTGATGTGGCTACTCAGAGGCTTCTGGCCCCCAGGGGAAAGAGGCTGACACACTCTCCCAACCAGTCCCAAAGTCCATACTGACCTCTCACTTTGTCCATGGTATTTATGTGTTGATAATTCTGGAAATGCCATGGCTGTTGTTGTTCTGAAGTCCCTCCAGCTGGCTGCTGGTCTGGCTGACTGGACCTAAAACCTGTGACTCATGAGGGCCTGGGCTCAACTACTAGAGTGCTGTGCTGGCTGCTCCCTGCAGGGCTGCTGGGCTGTCTTCAGTGGGAGTTTAGCTTCTCTGTGTCATTTTGTCAGTTCTGGAGGTCCAGAATTTCTTCTGGGTCCTCTTTTACCTAAATTTGGTAGTGGTGGGAGCAGTAGCCACGTGGAGATGCTGTTGCTACTCAGCCATCTCACCTCTGCCCCTATTGATTTATTATTTCAATGTAGCTATCTTTTCCTTCTTTTCTGTGATTTTTCTCACATACATTTTTGTATTATAATTGTGGGGTTTCATTTTTACGGACTTTTCCTTTGGAGAGAAATTTCATTGTGATTAAAATTTCTGAAGCTTATTGCTTATTCTGCTTTGAGAGTTCTGGTTTTTATGTCATTTTATTGCTAATTTTTAATATCACTTTTATAAATTACTCAAACATTCCATAATTTATTGTGAGTTGGAAGGAGTATTTTTGATTGATATATTTCATAGTAAAAATATTCATTCAGATTGTTCTATATTCTCTTTGACATTTTAACAAATTGACTTTTTGTCTTTATGGTCCTCTTTGGGGTTTATTTGATTGTAAGCTGACATTAGATTTCTATTCACACTTTCTGTCTTTTTTTTTTTTACAATCTTTTGCTTTTATTCCATGATACATTCCAAATATTTCTCTCCCCATTCTTGTCCACTTCCACTGCTGTATAAGGCCTTGGAAACTGGACATTCTCAGCCTTCTGTCTTTGCAGGTTAATAGTCTGAAAAGCACATATGGCAAGAGGTAAATATTGCTGGTAATGATTGACCTATGCTGACTTTTTAGTTCAGTTTCTCTGGGAGAAAAAAAGTTCTTTCATTTGTAAACCTTGTCTCTCTGCACTGACTCTGCATTGCCCAAATCTTTGACCTACCCTCCTCCAGCCTTTTCCTATATACTTTATATGTTGGGCAGAATCTGTGTTTCTCTCCACTTGCATGGTTAAGTATAGGTTCATACTGAGTAACTGCAATGAGGAGCTTTTCAAATATCATGCAAACTAGACCGTAAATTAAAAGCCTTAAAATTTTCACTGAATAAGTCACTGGGACCAAATGGGGGTTGGATGGGATGAAGGATGTTCTAAGCATTCAAATCCTCCAATGTGATTTCATAAAGTTTTTACTCTATGTAGATGATGAGGATTATGATGATTTTTTCATTTATTTATAATTGTATATATACTTATAAATGTAGACAAATGTTTGAAAACACTAATTCACTAATTTACCCTTTTGTATTATATATATATATATATATATATATACATATATATATATATATTATATGTAGGATTGATGCATGAAAAAGCCTATGGAAATCACATACAAAAATATGAGATTTATTTTCTGCCATTTTGGTTTTGCTGAGGATTATAATAAGCAACTATTCACAAACTTACTAGTCACTCTATACTATTTTAAAATAAATGTTCCTTCCAGGTTGAAAAATCTCTGATTCAATAAATGTTAAGTGACTTTTGAAAGAATAGAAGTAACCATACATAGTTGAATGATTATGGCAGGAGTGGGGCTTCATGGATTGTGAAAGTTTATATTTTAAAATAACTAAGTTGAGGAGTGTATTTCAGGAGTGTTTAATAATGGAAGGCCAAGAGTAAGGTAAGTAATATGGAAATAACCTTACTATAGAAGCAAGTGTAAGTTGTTATAATGTGAGATGAAGGCACTACATAAAGAACCATCTAATAGTGAGTGACATTGAAATCCACAATTAAGAATGCAGACCACACAAGATCAGGAAATATAAAGTAAGTTATTACATGATTCTGAACAGAGGTTTATCCTTTCATGATCAAAGTGACATTAGAAATAAAGGCACCTTCCTTCCCACAAAAGTAAATTAGAATTAGCAGGAGAGGAAACCTTCTGAGGAATGAGAGAAATATACTGAAACAATTTAAGTACGTGCTTTATGACAAAGGATGATCCCATCAATTTTTCTCCTATTATCAGTCTTATATGAAGAAACAAAAATTGTATTTACTTGGGGTAAAAAAGGAGGAATTCTTGCTTTCAAATTATTGTCTTCAACATTAGGTACATATTTCACAGACATTCTGCTTCCTAACTCACGATTTGTCCTAGATTAAAATCATCCATCAAGTACAATTGAATGTATTGCTGAATTTAAAGAGTGCATTGCTTTATTTTTCACTTAAAAAAAAGAAGTATATAAAGGATAGATCTTAGCGATTGTTCAGCCATTATAATTTGGTCAGTTTTTTAGGGATTTAATTACTTGCCATCTTTTCATTTCAAATTAAAATGTGATACTTTTAAAACAAACCAAGTTATGAGAACTAGAGGGCAAAACAATATTCAATCATGTGTCTCCTTTGATTTTAATTGAAAGAATTTACTTGATTGATTGATTAACTGATGAATAAGCTCTCAGTTTTGAGCCATTGACAGTGCTCCTAATAAATCACACTGCAGTGTTAGAGTTAGCTCCTTCTCTCCTCTGAGAAAGTTTCCTCAAACAGTTGTTTCCTCCATTTATATTCACAGTAAGTATAACATATATTAGCAGTGCTGGTGGATACAACTTTTTGTAAGGAGAAAACAACATTCAAAAGGAGAGGGGCTATCTTTTTTCATTCTCTCTCCTCCTAACATGCACAGTAAAATAAGTCTCAGGCTTGTGTGAGGCCAAGGAGATAAAGGAAAAACTGAATTACTGACAGTTTTTGCAGTCTAGGGGTTTCAGTAAAATATCTTCTAAAATTATATACTTTTTTTTTTTTTTTGCTTTTTGGAGGGGAGTTGGGGTTAAGTAACTTGCCCAAGGTCACACGGATAGGTTTTATTTTTGTTTGTGTGCATTAAGTGTCTGAGGCCGGATCCAAATTCAGGTCCCTCTGACTCCAGGGCCGATGCTCTACTCACTGCACCACCTAGCCACCCCTATACTTCGTTTCTTATGGCCCAAGAAGCCTATTTTCTAAAATCCTTGTCCTATTCTTTGTGATAGCTTTCTCTGTCTGTTACTTTCATATATCTAGGTGGCTTCTTATAGTTCTTAGAATTTTCCTTTCACCACCTTAAGGTAGGTTTTTTGTTTTGTTTTGTTTTGTTTTTACACCTCTTTCTAAAAATCAGTGTCCACCATGTCTACAAAGAGCTAGATTCCTTCTTAACTCTCTCTCTTAGATTCAGTGAATTGATCTTCAAAGATGACATGATGTGTTGCCAGTCATTTTTCATCTTATACTTTCCTTTCTGATTTGTTGAAGAGATTAATTTATACTAATTAAGGGATCTATCTATAACTAGTTAGTACCTTGTGATCTGATTTTACAAAATCCTAGACTTTCAATGACCATTCATATATACATGCATTCTTTACACACACACAAACACATATACATATATATTATACGTATAAATGTGAATATGTAAATTCATGTTTGTGTAAATAAACATATAGTACATATATCCATATGCACATATGCTAATAAATAGAATGACAATAGTGTTTTGTGCATGACAGTAACTAAAATATTGAGAGAGGAAATTAATGAAAAATAGATTATTACATTTCATGGCTGTCTATATTTATGGTAGTTTTCCCTATTGTTCTTCCTTTTCATCAGAGTGAATTATACCAGTTACATATGACATTTATTTTCCAGTGGGCTAATACATGTATTACACTAGTTAATGTGAGTTTGGTTTTGGACATTTTGAGTTCAAGATATCTATGAGACATCCACTTCCAGATATCCAAAAGACAGTTAATGATACAAGTTTATAACTCAAGGGAGAGGCTAGCATTTTATATAGTATAAAATGGTCTATATAAGCATGATATTTTTAGTTCAAATCCAGCCTCTCCTACTCAGTTGTGCCATCCTGAGAATATCATCACATTTCTCTCTGCCTCAGTTGTCCCAAGCAAAAAAGTATAATAATACCATTTTCCTCCTAGAGTTGTGGTGATAACTAAATGATATTATTTATGAAGTGGATTGAAAATGTCAAAGTCCTATGCGAATGTTAGCTAGCGATATTACTTTAAGGGGGAACCCAGTTCCTGGAGCAGTTTATGTGAAGAGTATGTAGATCTGGCAAAGAGAACTGAAAAATGTTATTCAAACAAGTAGGACCAGAATGATGAGAAGGCATTAATATGCATGTAAGTGCACACAGAGAGAAACAAAAATACAACAAGGAATATACAACAACAAAAACAAATATACAAGAACAGAATAAAGACTATATCCAGGAGAAGAGATTAAATTATATATTTTAAAACTAAAGGTCAAAGAGGATGAGGATTGAGGGGGAAAAAGGATTGAACTTATCAATTAAGACATAATTAGTAAAATTTTAGATAGCTTTGGAAGCCAAATCAAAGATAATTTGGAATCCAATGAAATGAGAAAAAAAAATGATGACATCAATTTAGGACAGTTTTCTCTAGGAATTTATTAATATTTAGGGAGAAGGTTTGTGATGAAGGCAATCAGAAATGGGTTTATTTGTATGTAAGGGAAGTAGTTAAAAGGCAAGAGAGAAACTGAAAATGTGCAAGAATAGTGAAGACAATTTTGTGGAAAAGAAGGATGGGATGGGATCAAGGGTGAACATAAAGAAGTTTGTGTTGTAATTCAACATCTCCAAATATTCTGCCACACTATGTGAGGCTATTTCTCATTATTCTCTCTCAAATTATCTAGATAAATTTAAATTTGAGTATTAGGACATGCTATATAATCTGTGTATACATAGAAGGGCCTCATCTTCATATAAAGCAGTGGGAAAGAAGGTTCTCTTAAATAAAATACCTGAGTGATGGTAAATGAGAGGCTAAAGTGAATAACCTTCTCAGTGAAGTATGATGTGATGTCCTTAACTAGGTAATTATTGCCCCAGACCAAAATTTTAAATTGTAAAGCCTTGGGAATCCTAGAGGAAGGGCATGGCTAAGGGAAAAATGGGAATGGGAAAAAAAAACAGATTGCTAATACAAGGACTCTAGAATCCTATATTGTGAGAGGGAGGAACCAAATTCAAAAGGAGACAGTATTGACTCCACACCCACAGCTGAAGACTCAACAGGGAATATGAACTGGTCTCAAGCACAGAAAGCATTCTTAGATGAGCTCAAAAAGAACTTTGAAAACCAAATTAGAGAGGTAGAAGGTAAAATGAATAATTCTTTTATTTTTTTTTCTGAGGGTGGGGAGACTGGTTCTTTATTTCAAAGGACATTTTGTCAATTTTAAGTATCAAAACACTTGCACTATCGATTCCTTTTTCTCCAGATTGGCTCCCAAATATACCACATCAAAGCAGAGTACATTTAAGCCAACAAGCTGCATGATGCAAACCTAACAGACCTCACAGAAACCTCACCAAAAATAAAAATAAAAAAGATCAGCACACTGCCATCCCATGGACTGCAGACAGAGAGCACTCACAGCTGAATTACTCTTTTAAAATCAAAATTGAAAAAAAATTATAAATACATTGCTAGGAAGAAAACAGCTCTTTAAAAGAAAAAAATGTGTGAACTAAAAATGACATCTGAACATAAGGAAAAGGAGCTTCAAAAACTGAATGAGGAAAATAATTTGATAAAAATTAGAATCAACCAAGTTTAAGCTAATGACTCTATGAGGCACCAAGAATCAAACAAAACATCAAAAATGAAAAATTAGAAAAAGAGGTAAAATATCTCAATGGAAAAATAACTGTCCTGGAAAACAGATCCAGGAGAGATAATCTGAGAAATATTGGTCTGCCAGAAAATCATGATGAAAAAATGAGCCTAGACAACATCTTCCAAGAGCTCATCAAGAAACAATGCCCTAAGATCCTAGAACCAAAGGGTAAAATAGAAATTGAGAGAATCCACAGGATATCTCCTGAAAGAGATCCTAAATTGAAAAGTCCATGGAATGTAGTAGCCAAATCCCAGAACTATCAGGTAAAGTAGAAAATAATACAAGCAACCAGAAAGAAACAATTCAAATATTGCAGAACCATAATGAGGATCAAACAGGATCTGGTAGCTTCTATAGTGAAAGACTGGAGGAACTGGAATATGATTCTTTGCAAGGCAAAAGAGCTCAGGTTACAACAAAGGTTCACCAATCTGGTGAAAGTGAGCATAATCTTCAAGGCAAGGAGATTGTTTTTCAGTGATATAACAGACCTCCAGACCTTCCTGATGAAAAAGCCAGACCTCAATGGCAAATTGAATCTCCAATTATAAGACTCAAGAGAGACACAGAAAGGTAAATAGGGAAACACACATACACACAACTCATTATTCAATAAGAGCAAACTGTTTACATATATATGGGGAGTTGATAACTGTTAATATTGAGAATTGTATACTTATGGTTACATCTAAAATGGATATAGATAAATAGAGGGTGAGGATATAAACTACACAAAGTTATAAAGAAAACCTTATTAAGGGCTGCAAAGGGACTGCAATGGAAGAAGAGAAAAGAATGAAGCAGAAAGGGTAAATTATGCAACACAAAGAGGCATAAAAGCATTATAATAGAGGGGAAAAATGGGAGTGGGATGAACATTATATGATCTTTTCCCTCATTGGTTCTGGTGTAAGGAGGGAATAACATAATCAGTTAAGTATAGGATTCTATCAAGAAGAGACAAAAACTTATCTTAATAGAGGGAAAGAACGAGGGAGAAGAGCATTGCATGAAATTTATTCTCAACAATCCTGGTCTGAGGAAGAAATAACATACTACATTAAGCATAAGAATCTATCATACCCTATAGGCAGTAGGAGGGGGGGATAGTAAAATAAGGTGGAGGGGGTTAGAAGGTAGGGAAGAAGTAGTAAGGGGGATAGGTGGGGGGGTGATATGGAGGGAATACTGAGGGAAGCAGCAGTCAAAAGGAAAACTCTTAAGGAGGGGAAAGGAGAAGGGGAAAATAAAAGCAGAAACGGGGGAGTGAATAAGATGGAGGGAAAGATGCAGATAGTAATCATAACTGTGAATGTGAATGGGATGAGCTCTCCCATAAAAAGGAAGCAGAGAGCAAAATGGATTGCAAACCATAACACTACAATATGCTGTTTACAAGAAACACATTCGAAACAGGGGCATACACACAGTGTAAAGGTAAAAGGCTAGAAAAAAAAATATATATATATATATATATATATATCATGCCTCAGCTAAAGTAAAAAAAAAAGCAAGGGTTGTAATCCTTATTTAAGACAAAGCACAAGCAATAATAGATATAATTAAAAGAGATAAGGAAGGAACCTATATCCTGCTAAAAGGTACCATCAAAAAAGAAGCAAAATTATTACTAAACCTTTGTGCATGAAGCAGTATAGCATCAAAAATCCTAAAGGAGAAGTTAAGGGAATTAGAGGAAGAAATAGATAGCAAAACTATACTAGTGGTGAACTTCTATCTCCCCTCCTGGGGTTTGACAAATCTAACCTCAAAATAAACAATAAAGAAGTTAAGGAGGTAAATAGAATCTTAGAGAAGATAGATATGTTAGACCTCTGCAGAAAATTGAATAGGAATGAAAAGGAATATACATTTTTCTCAGCAGTCCATAGCACATGCCCAAAATTTGACTATGTACGAAGGTATAAAAGCCTCACAATTCAGTGCAGAAAGAGAAATATTGAATGCATCCTTCTCACATCATGATGCAATAAAAATAATATGCAATAAAAGACCATGGAAGGATAGATTAAAAACTAATTGGAGGGGGCGGCTAGGTGGTGCAGTGAGTATAGCGCCAGACCTGGAGTCAGAAATTCTCAAGGAAAATTGCCCTGATGTTTTAGATCCAGAGGGCAAAATAGAGGTTGAAAGAATCTACCTATCACCTCCTGAAAAAGATCCTAAAAAGAAAACTCCCAGGAATATTATAGCCAGGTTCCAGAATCCCCAGATCAAGGAGAAAATACTACAAGCAGCCAGGAAGAAACAAGTTCAATATTATGGAAACACAATCAGAATAGCACAGGACCTGGCACCTTCTACACTGAGGGATCGAAGGGCATGAAATATGATATTCCAGAGGGCAAAAGAGCTGGGAATGAACCCAAGGGTCACCTAGCCAGCAAAACTGAGTATTTTGTTTCAGGGGAAAATATGGTCATTCAGTGGAATAGAGGACTTTCAAGCATTCTTGAGGAAAAAAACCAGAATTGAATAGAAAATTTGACATCCAGACACAAGAAGCAAGAGATGCCTGAGAAGGTAATCAGGGAAAAGAAATCAAAAGGAACTTATCAAAGTTGAACTATTTACATTCCTATATGGAAAAACAATAACTGTGACTGATGAAATTTTTCTCACTATGAAAATAATGGAAGAAGGGTGTGTGGTCATATGAATACATATGTGAATGTATGTTTATATGGTTACAGTTATATATGGATAGAGGGCATAGGTTGAATTTGCTGGGAAGGGAGGATACTCAAGGGATAAAATTATGAGGTGAGAGAGGAAAGTGGCAAGAGGAGATGGGGAGAGACAGGGTAGGGTAAACTATCTCATGTAGAAGAAGCAAGGGGAAATGGTTGCAAGGGAGGGGGAGAATAGGAAGGCTAAAAAGGCAAAACCACATTCACATTGAATTTGGTTCAGGGAGAGAATGACATACATACTAAATGGGATATCTCAACCTGCAGCAGGATAGGGGGAAGGGGGATGAGAGGAGGGATGATGGATGGGAGGGCATCCTTGGGGTGAGGGGAGGTTGGAAGTACCCACTATAGAAGAGGCACAGGATCATGTAGGGAATGGACCAGGTGGGGGGTGGGATGAGTGGGAGGGAATTATAAGCAGCCTTGCACAATATATCTACTATGATAATGTTGTGCATAGCTAGACATGTACAACCTATACTGAATTACTTATCTTCCCAGAGGGAATGGGTGACAAGGGAGGAAGGAATTGGATCTGAAATTCGAGGTCTTAAGATTAAATATTTCCAATATATATAAATACTATTATTAATACTCTTTTGCTCGTAATAGGGAGATAAGATGTGCAGGCATTGGGACACAAAGATTCATCTTCCTCCAATGGAAAAATTGAAGGGGGTATGGGAGAAGGTATGGGAGAGAAGAGATTGGAGGAAACAATATCTTGTGGGGCTGCTATTCTGGGAGGGTGGGTAGGGGAAAAACGGGGCGGGGGGAATGATTGTAACTCAAAATCTGGCGGAAATGCATGATTGTAAAACAGAAGTTAATAAAATGTTTGTTTAAAAAAAGTGAGGAAACTTGTGGGCATAACAGGAGCAGTGTGGAAATATCTTCTAAGGCACTTAGCCATCTGAATTCCCCTCCCACCCTCCCACCCCCAACTCCCAGTAAAGGCTGATTTCTCCATAAAGACAGAGACCAGTATCTTCATTTTCTAATAAGATTCTGGAATTAGAAAAAAAAAAAAAGCTTAAATCAGAGTCCTTAAACTATCAACCCATAGAGATTCATGGATAGATTTTTAAGAAGGGCTTCTGTGCTTGGAGGAAAAAATAAATCATATCTTTATTTCAAGGCAAGTAAAAAAGCTTTATTGAGAAACTATAATGTGCCAGAGACTGTGATAAGCAGTGGGAATACAAAGAAAGGCAAAAAACCATCAGTCCCTCCGATCAAGGAACACATAGAATTGGTTTCTTCTATGACACTATATATTTTATCTTATATATTTATTATTCCAAGAAGGGCTTGGAGGTTTCACTAGCCTGCCAAATCGGTCCAAAACATAAACAATTTAAGAATATTTGCCTTATAAGATCATCTAATCCAATCCCTGAATTGTACATAACATAAAAAACTCAATATTGATATAATATTGAATAATGAATATTGAGATCCAGGGAAGTTAAAGGAGTAGCCCAAGGACACATAAAGAGTGAGTGGTTAATCAGTATGCTTGCCATCCTGGGGTGGGGAGAAAATTCAGGACTCAAAATCTTATGCAAATGAATGTTGAAAACTAAAAATAAACAAATTCTGGAACTAAAAAAAAAGAATGAGTGGATCAAACAAGAAATTATAGAGACAATAAGAAACTTAATTCAAGAGAATGACAATAAAGAAACAACATACCAAAATTTGTCAGATACAGGAAAAGCTATTCTTAGAGGAAGTTTTATGTCCCTGAATACATGCATAAATAAAATAGAAAAAATGGAGGTCAATAATTTGGGAATGTAACTGTAAAAACTAGAAAAAGAACAAATTGAAAATACCCAATTAAATAATAAATTAGAAATAATGAAAACCAGTGGAGAGATTAATAAAATTTAAATCAAGAAAACTGTTGAATTAATAAATAAAATTAAGAGTTGATATTATGAAAAAAATTGGTAGACATTCAGTCAATATGATAAAATAAAATAAAGAAGAAAGCCAAATTATGAGTATCAAAAACGAAAAGGGTGAATCTATCTCCAATGAAGAGGAAATTAGGACAATAATTAGGAATTATTTTGCCCAATTGTGTGCACATAGATTTGACAATCTTAGTGAAACTGATGAATATTTATGAAAATATATGTTGCCTAGAGTAACTGAAGAGGAAGTAAACTACTTAAATAACCCCATCTCAGAAAAAAAGAATGAATAAGCCATCAATCAACTCCCTAGGAAAAATTCTCCAGGGCCAGATGGTTTTACTAGAGAAATCTAGCAAACATTTAAAGAACAATTGACTCCAATACTTTACAAACTCTTCAGGAAAATTGGAGGAGTCCTACAAAATTCTTTTTATGACAAAAATATGGTACTGATACCTAAATCGGGAAGAGATGTAACAGAGAAAGAAAATTACAGACAAATTTCCTTCATGAATATAGTTGTAAAAATAAAAAAAAAAGATGTTAGAAAAAATATTACAGCAAGTAATCACAAGTATAATAGAATTTGATTAGGTAGGATTTATTCCAGGAATGCAAGGGTGGTTCAATATCAGGAAAACTATCATTATAATAGATCACATCAACAACAAAACTAACAGAAACCATATGATTATCTCAATAGACACAGAAAAGGTGTTTTACACAGTCCAAAACTCATTCCTATTAAAAATCTAGAAAGTATAGGAATAAATGGAGGCTTTCCTAAAATAATAAGTAGCATCTATCTAAAACCATCAGCAAGCATTTTAAATATTTAAAGGTTCTTTCATTTTGTTTTGTGCTTTCCAGTATAAAACAACAAAGGACATAGACTTTAATTCACCAAACTTTAAATAAGCACCTATTGTGTTCATTAATTCTGATGGCCATTGACGATATCTATATCTATATCTATATATATCTATATCTATATATCTATATCTATATCTATATCTATATCTATATCTATATATATATCGAGAGAGAGAGAGAGAGAGAGAGAGAGAGAGAGAGAGAGAGAGAGAGAGTCACCTATCCTTAAAGGGATTGGATTATATTGAATATTTACAGATATTAACAAATGCAATAAATTTGAAGGAGAGAATGATAATAACTAGAAGGAACCGGAAAGGAATACTATGGGAGGGAGTATCACTGTTGAACCCTGAACTAAGTTGATGACTGTAAGATTTAGAGGAAGGGATAGAGCCTTTTAAGCATGAGGGGGAGACAAATTGTTGAAAGGCTCAGAGACAGGAACTTCATTGCTGATTTTGGGGGAATAATAAGTACTAGAGACCAGTTTGAAATGGAATGTAGATTATATGAAAAGCAAATATAGAAGGTAAGCTCTACTGCCAACCAATTGCCCCACATGTGGCTGTACAAACCTACCTAAACCAAAGTACCACTGCACTCAGAAAGAGAGACAGGAGGAATCACTTTTCAGGGCCTGTCAAATCACCACCGAAGTGTTGACTACCTTTTCATTTCAGACCCTATTGGAGATTCTTCAGAATCCTAAAATCAAGAGCTTTAGGAATTTTAGCATCCTCTAAACCAACAGATGCACTTTCAACTCAAATCCCCTAACCATTATCATTAAGCAGAAAAAAAAAATCACTACGGAGGAATCAAACTTCCTCATTGTCACCTGTAACAACTTCAGATCATTAGTTACAGTCAAATAAACACAGGAACCATAGGAGTGGCAGCACCCTCCAGATCAACAGCCCTACCTCATAGCTATCACCTGGGGAACTAAATCCTGTGGATAAGGGTTCTGTTATCCCCATCTATTTTCTTTTTTTCCAATTTATTTTCAATGAAATGTCACACAGTGGAGTTAACGCCCACTAACTAAAGCAGAAAGTCACTGTGAGGGAGAGATAAATAATGTACCAAGCACATCGTGACTAACCTGAACGTCATTGAAATTTTAATTTTGTCAGATTCTAATATTGTCAGCTCAGTACACTGAAGCTTTCTTATTGTCTTTCATGCTTGAAGAGAATCAGAATTACACCGCTATGTTGGTTTCAATCTACACTGTATCCAACTGTTGTGTAACAGCAAACAACCTAGCATTCCCAGTATGGCTGCTAGCAGGGGTCTTTTGATTTGCTTTTCTAAAGGACAGCGACTGAAAAGGGGTAAACAATCTTACTTTAACGAAACATATATCATTTACTTAGTTCAGGGGAAAAAACAGCACCCTGAACTTCAGAGAAAATACAGACAGAAGTTACAAGCAGACAAAAAAATACAGACAGAGAAAATAACACAATTCAACAGACAAAGCAACAGGGCTACTAGCTGTCTGACTATTACATACCTAAGGTATTAGTTACCAGAGAGAAAAGTACCAGCATATGGGTTTTCAAAACCGGGGGGCTCAACAGCTGCCCAGAATCTCATCTGGCCAAATCATACAACTCTTCCCATAAGTGAACCTCAAAGTAAAACCTCTCCTCAGAAGTATATATAGCCTTTTCCAGGGTCAGAAAATATCACAACATTCGTGACCCAGCCTAATTTCAAATTAACAAAAGGTATGTGCCTTTCTGAAACACAAGCCTCCCCTAAGTAAGCTTCTTTTGTTGGGCTCTGAGTGGGGCCCATTAAGGGGCAGGTAAGATCTTCAAATTCCCTAGGTTTATTAAGGGACAGAGAAGCTCTTCAAATTCCCTTACCATTACATTCAGACAGCATGAGCTTAGAAGCCCTTGCCATAGGTTGGGCAAAAACAGTTCATATGAACATTTGGAATGGAGAAAATGTTAGCATTCATTCCTCTTAATAAGCATGGAAGAGATCCTAATGGCCTTTATAACACATAAGCAGTTAAAGCATTCCTGCTGAATCTAACCCTGAACTTAAGAACTTGGGAATAGCTGCACTTGTTTTCTGGTGTTGTTAGCCATCATCTTGGGAAGCAACTCCTGGGGAGGTGTCACCTGAAAATTGGTCCTAAATGTGTAACAACCACAGGTACTTAAGAGCCTAGAAAGAATGTGCTTACTGCATGAGCCCTTGTAAAATGGTTCAATATTAGAACCTAAGATTTTATTAGTAAAAATGAAATTACATAAAAATTATTCAATATCTATTTTTTCACTGTGTCCTAAGAACCACGAAACAGTTCAATTTGAATTGTGATTGAAAGTTCTACCTGTGTTATCTCAGCCATTGGAATGTGTCCTTTAGAACAAGGTCTGTCTTACCTTTCCTATTTGTATACCCAGCGTTTTTCATAGTGCTTTGAGCATCATAAGTAATTAATCAATACCTTGTTCGTTACTTAATACACTTATGTTTAGAAAGATATGAATGAAAATGAAGCATTTACAGAATTCTGCAAATATTGAACTAGGGACTTTGAATTTTATCCTAAAAAATATAGTGAGGTACTGAAGATTACATGGGAGAGATTGTCAGATCTTTGCTTTAGGAAAATTATTTTGGCAGCAACATGGAATGTGGATTGAAGTGCAAAGAATGGAAAGGAGAAAAATAATTCAGTGATGGTTGCAATAGTCCTCAGAAGAGGTGCTTGTGATCTGTAAAATAACTGAAATGTCCATTAAATCACTTATCCATCCCCTTTATATACGATAAAGAATGGCATGTTTCTTCAAACCTTGGTGGTATTGGGCATAAAGATCAACATGGTTGTACTTGTTAATCACATACCCTGGCTGACAGATCTGTGAACTTTTCTCTGCATGCTCCTAAAGTCTTCCTCTCTTCTTCAGATTTTCTTGCTGGTCAATGCTTAGGTGTCTTCAGAGTTATGATTGTCTTTCCTCATAATTTTTTTATCTCTAGTGATGTTATTAATATCAGTTACTTCATTATTCTTCTGTGATCCTCAGTGTCCCTCACTTCTTCAGGCACTCCCCAGGTCCATCATTTGATGCTCTTTTCTTACAACCTCTAGATGGCATCTCATCTAAATATTCTTCTGGTGTCTCATACTGACTCTATGGATGATGCCCAGTTCTTTCTGAAGCAGGGCTTTTAAAGGCATTGCTAGTCTACAACTGATCTACAGTTTCAAGCAAATGTTACACCACTCCTTCACACTTACACCTCCTCCCTCTTGCTTGGAAATAAAGACAGAGATCTATTAGAATTCCCCAGGGATGGAGCAAGTTTTTATATAACTCAAAGTGCTACTCTAGAATATAGTATAGCACATAACACTACTTCCTTTTGGAGATGAAATGAAATAAAATTGAAGGAAATTAATTATTCTAGATTAGGGAAGTGAGGGAAGAAAATATTCTAAGAATAGAGGAAGACTGAACAAAGATATTAAGATGGTGGAGCCATGTGTCTGAGGAACTTGACATAAGGTACAAGTTCTTTGTTCTATGGCTTTCAAAATGCACATATTGATCCCAGCACCCTGGTGTATTACAATTTTCTCTTAAATAAACATGATAATTCAATTTAATGACAGCTAGGACTTAAATCTTCAAACTGGAAAAAGAAAACAAAACAAAAGTGATAAGTAAAGTCAGAGCAGTTTCCAAATTCATTTATTTTTTTTTTTGCTTTTCTAGAGGACAATTGGGGTTAAGTAACTTGCCCAAGGTCACGCAGCTAGGTGCCAAATTCATTTATAATTACACATATATTAAAAAGAAAATTATATTTTATTTTGGATTTAAATCTATAATTATATTTAAAATAGTTTGAGATTATAGATTGCATGAAATTCAGTGTACTACTTAAAATGAGTATGTTGGACATTTTCTTTCTGCTTCATTAAAGAAATTATAGTTCACTGATTGAAGGTGAAAACAATAAGGCTCAGAACATTTATATTTAGTCTAAACAGCTAAGGAATCAATCACACTGTATAAACTATCTAAACACCCTTATATTGCTGTTTAAAGAATTATTTAGACTTTCATTTGTAGGAATGGCTTTAATGATTTTAATTCTTCTTTGGGAGCAGGACCAAATGCCCTATAGAGCTACGACATTTCATATATTCTATATTATTTATATAGCATTGTTATTTCATATACTTCTATGAAATAGGAAGTTATAAATCATAAAGAGATAGATTAGAAGATATCAGATAGCAGATATTAATGAAAAGAGAATTATATTAAGAAACTAAAGCTATCAGTTGTGTAGGAAGAGAAATCTTTGATTAACAGAAGAGTAACTAAATCATACAAAAATCATTCTTGATCTTTGTATTCCCATGTCTCAAGCTGTATCACCAGACTTTTTGAAAACTAAATTTGAGAATGAAATGCAGGCAAAATCCCTGGAAGCCTTGAAGAAATTAAACTCCAGACTGCAAATAAGAAATGAAATGATCCTGAAAATGGTCACTGTTCGTAGTGAAATATCCAAGGGCTTTTCTGATAGCAGAACTAGAGATAAGTGACTTTGGTTGGTAAAATGATGAGAAGTAAATTTTAAGGTGAAGACAAAGCACCTTTATTGACTTAGCTGTGACAAAACGCTGTGAATATTACAAATAAAAGGTGAAATCATAAAAATAATGCAGACGCAATACCTTTCTGAAAAATCAATGGTTTGAAAATTTAAAAAAGTCTGAGCTAATAAAAGCCCATGTGGATAAAATGAAGTTGAGTAGTAGAAAATAATTTTGACTGGGCAAATAATGAATGAAAGAAAATCAGGAGAAATAAAAAGGAAGTGCTCATTATCCTGCTAGTTTTGGTTGATTTATGTGCTAGAGTCATTTAACTGAAATACTTAAAAACTATTCATCAAGTAATTAAGTGAGGTATTTCAACACCAGCACACCGCTATCAGGCCTGAGAAAGAGATTAGTCAGGGAACAAGTTCATGTCTTACAACCATTACATCAAATACAATTATGTTTTGTAACAGTAGGTGTTTTGATTACAACTAAACTCATTAGGTTCACTGGATTGCTTGATTCAGCAACTGGGAATTTAAATAACCAAGCCTATCAACTAATTTGGTATTTTGATTTTTGGCAAAGTTTGTTCTGTGTAGTGAATATGAGCATTATTAATCAGATAAAACCAATGCATTCATGGATCATTCCATGTGCAAAAATGATCACTTTATAATGCTCTAATGAGTTATGTAATCATACAAACACATACACGTGTACACACACACACACACATATATGTGTATGCATATACATATTACCAAATTACATATAATAATTTTATTTTAAAAATTAGTTCCATATTCTCTTTCCTTTCTGCCCTCCATCCTCAAGAAAACATCACATTTGATATCAAAACAAAGAAAAATTATGTTTAAAAAGGATACTTAAATAGTCATTCAGAGTTCAGTATTTTTCTCTGTGAAGGTAGATAGCATTGTCATCTTTGGTACTTTGAAGTTCTATTGGATCATTGATTTAAAAAGAAAAGCTGTCTTTAATACATAATCATCCATACAACAGTATATATGTTGTATTATGTTCTGAAAATGTTTGTAAAACATTGCATATGTTCATAGAAGTCTTACAATGTTTTGCTTTTTTTAAAACCATGTGACAGTTCTTTTTTTTATTTTTTAGAGGAGGGATTCTTTATTAAGGGAAGAGTTCAACTTATAGTTTGTGAATGATGATAAACTAATTGGATCAAAGTGTGAAATACTGAGGGTTATTAATGATATCTATAGTCAGTCAAAAGAGACTAACCCAACTGAATTTCTACAGCAAGTGGTGATAATTTGTGTTATGTATGATTCTTCATCTATTTTCCATTAAACTATAATAATTTGTCAAAACAGACCAGAATGAAACTGTTCCATTTGTAGAGGATATATAGTCATCTGTATCCTTTCTTCAAATTTGGTGTAGACTTTTATCTTTGATGTACCAGGTTGATGGTGGTCTGAATATATACAATCAGGTGACTAAAAATGTCTGTCACATCAGTCACAGTAATTTCCTGTTAAGAGTCAGTTTCATATTTTTAAAATAATTCTGATTCACTTCTTCATTTTAAGAATGTATTTATTTATTTTTAGTATTCAACATTATTTTCTGGGAGATTTTGAGTCCTAAGTTTACTCCCCATCTCTCCACTATCAGCAACCCCAAGATGACATGCATACTGATTACCCCTTCTCCCAAACTGCCATCTTTTATATCTCCCCATATGCCCACCTTAGTCTCTTCCCCTTTACATTCTTGTAGGGCAAGATACATTTCTATACCCCATTGACTTTATATCTCATTTCCTGGTTGCACATAAAAGTAATTTTTAATAATTGTTTTAAAAACTTTGAGTTCCAGATACTCTCCCTTCTTCCATCCTCACCCACACCCCACTGAGAAGACAAGCAATTCAATATAGGTTATATATGTGTAGTTATGCAAAACATTTTCTTAGTAGTCATATTGTGAAAGAAAAACTATATTTCTTTCCATCCTACCCTGCCCCTCCTTTGTTCTGTTTTCTCCTTTGACCCCATCCCTTTTCAAAAGTGATTGCTTCTGACCATCCCCTTCTCCAATCTGCCCTACCTTCTAGCATCTACCTCTCTAATCGCTTCCCTCACTACTTTTCTCTAGGGTAAGATATCCAATTGAGTGTTCATGTTATTACCTCCTTAAGTCAAATCTAATGAGAGTAAGGTTGACTTACTCCCTTTCACCCGACTGTTCTTCCCCTCTATTTTAACAACTTTTGCTTGCCACTTTTATGTGAGATAATTTATACTATTGTATCTCTCACTTTCTCCTTCTCTCAGTACATTCCTCTCTCACCTCTTAATTTTATTTTTCAGATACCATCCCTTCATTTTCAACTCATCCCGTGCCCTCTATGTATACATGTACACACATATGCACACACTCACAAACACACACACACACACACATATATATACATATACACACACAAACACATATACCCTGCTATACATGTATACATATGTATATGTATATATATGTATATACATATGTATATATATGTATATACATATGTATATATATTCCTTTCAACTATCCTCAGACTGATATCACTGATATCATTCCTTCATATTCAACTCACCCAGTGCCCTTTGTCTATTTATAAATATACACTCACATAGGCATGCACACACATATGAATGTCTGTGTATATATGCATACATATACATGCACGTATACATAAATGTATATATACACAGAATGTATACATATGTGTGTGTGTGTGTGTGTGTGTGTGTGTGTGTGTGTGTATATATATATATATATATATATATTCCCTTCAAATATCCTAATACTGAAAAAAGGTTCATGAATTGCAAATATCTTCTTTCCAGTGAGGAGTACAAACAGTTTAACTTTACTATATTCCTTATGATTCTCTTTCCTGTTTACCTTTTTATGTTTTTCTTACTTATTATATTTGAAAGTCAAATTTTCTGTTCAACTCTGGTCTTTTCATTAAGAATGCTTGAAAGTCAGGGTAGAGCCAAGATGTCAGCATAGAAGGAGGAAAATTCCATGAGCTCTCCCCATAACCACTTCAAATACCTATAAATGTGACTCTAAATGATCTTTAGAGCTACAGAACCCACAAAGTGACAGAGAAGCAAATCTCACACTGAAAGCAACTTGGAAAGCTGGCAGGAAGGGTCCATCACAGCATGCTGGGAGCAGAACTCAGTCCCATGTGAGCCCATGGTTTTAGTCTCAAGGTGGCCTCAACGAAAAGCAGATGGAGGGACACCAGAATTATCAACCCATGAATGCCAAAGGCAAAGTAAAGGGTCAGTGTGAACTTTGCAGGAAAAGGGGGACTGAGAGAGTGGTCTGGTCTCTGCAGACAGGGTGAGAAGGCAAGAAGAGGTAGAGGCACTGTGGCATGTAGCTGCTGCCATGTGGCTACTTTAGGTCTCCTTGACTTCATACATATCCTAAGGGGACCAAATTACCATTCAGAGGGTAATCTCTCTTGCTTTAACCTGCTTGGATCTGGACCATTGTCTTGGGTATAGGTCCTGGGATATTTGACCAGGTGCCAGAGCCTGTGGAGATTTCAGAGAGGGCATCCAACTAATGACTCCAGCATCTGTGAAAACCCCAGAGATTTAGGACAAAGCTTTGGTCTCTGGAAGCAGAGTTCTACTGTGGCAAAAAGCTCAAAAGTCAAGTAATTAAATGGCAACATGAGCAAGCAAGGGAAGAAAAGCAAGCAAATTAATTCAACTTTAGATTCTTTTTTTGTGACAAAAAGGATCAAAGCATGGATTGGAAGGAAGACAATGAAGTTAGAACTCCTGCACCAGAAGTTTCCAAGAAAAATATGAAGTGCTTACAGGACATAGAGGAGCTCAAGAAGGATTTTAAAAAAATAAGAGAAGTGGGGGAAAATTGGAAAGAAAAATGAGGATGATGGAAGACAATTATGAAAAGAATGTCAACAAACTGACTGAAGGAAATACCACCTTAAAATAGAATAACTTAATGGCAACAGATACTCAAAAGGCCAATGAAGAGAAGAATGCCTTCAAAAGCCAAATCTGCAAGATGAAAAAAGCATCTCAAAAGCTCACTGAAGAGAATAATTTCTTCAGAATTAGATTGGAGGGCCAGAGCCAAGATGGTGGAGTAGAAACATCATTTCCAAAGTGCTCTCTCTCACACCACTTCAAAATCATGTAAAAGGGAACTCTTAACAACTTCTGGAGCTCCAGCATGCACAGAATGACACAGAGAAGCTAACCTCCCACTAAGGTCAGATCAGCAGCCCTGCAGGAAAGGGCCAACACAGCGCTCTGGGAGCAGCCAGCGCAACAATCTGGGAGTCGACAGCACAGAGCTCTGGGAGCAGAGCCCAGGCCTGCATGAGTCACTGTTTTAGCCCCAGGGCATTCAGGCGAGCAGGCAGCTGGAGGGACCCCAGAACACCAGGAGCTGTGGTGTTTCCAGAATTATGAACACAGACATGCCTAGGACAAAGTGAGAGGTTAGTGCCCTTTGGACTTTGGGACCAGTATTTGGGGAACAATTCGCCTTCTTCCCCTTGGCGCAAGAAGTGGCTGAGGAGAAATGGCACAGAAGCCATTTTGCAGCTCCAGTTGAAACTTCAGCTCCTGGCCTGGGAACTGTAGGGCGATTCAGCAATCAGTCTGCGGGTTAATGATTCTTGCTTTAACCTCCCTGGATCTGGATTGCAGTCTGTGGGGGGAGGTTGTGGGATGGGTATCCAGCTTGTCATAGCATGTGGAGGCTTCACAGAGGCCACACAACTAATAACTGTGGAAGTTGTGAAGACCCCAATGTTTGGGATGGAAACTTCCCTGGCTGTTGGCAAAGTCCTACTGTGGCAACAAGCCCCAAAGTCAAATAATTAAGTGGCAACATGCATAGGCAAAGGAAACAAAATAAACAGAAAAAGGCAACATTAGACTCCTATTTGGGGGGCAAAGAGGATTGAAGCATGGAACAGGAGGAGGAACTGTGAAGTCAGAAATCCCGCACCAAAAGCCCCAAATGAAAATATGAGTGGGTTACAGGCCACAGAGGACCTTAAGGAGGATTTTACAAATGAAATAAGAGAAGTGGAGGAAAAGTTGGGAAGAGAAATGAGAAGGATGCATGAAAAGTATGAAATGAGAGTCAATAGTCTGACTGAGGAAAGTAACACCTTAAAAAATAGACTAATTAAAATGGCAAAGGAGGCTCAAAAGGGCAATGAGGAGAAGAACACATTAAAAAGTCAAATTTGCCAGATGGAAAAAGAATCTCAAAAGCACACTGAGGAGATTCATTCCTTCAGAGTTAGGATCTGAATGGATTTGAAATTCAAAGTTTTAAAATTAAATGTTTCAAATATATATAAATACTATTATTAATAATATTTTGCAGAATTAGATTGGAGCAAATGGAAGCTATTGAATTTATGAGAAATCAAGATACTATTAAACATATCCAAACAAATTAAAAATAGAAAGTATTGTGAAATATTTCATTGGAAAAACTACAGACCTGGAAAGTTGATATAGGAGAGATAATTTAAAATTTATTGGACTTCCTGAAAGCCATGATCAATAAAGGTACCTAGGAACCATGCTTCAAGAAATTCTCAAGGAAAATTTCCCTGATATTTTAGAAGCAGAGGGAAAAATAGAGGTTGAAAGAATTCAACAATTACCTCTTGAAAATGATCCCCAAAAGAAAACTGCTAGAAATATTGTAGCTAGGTTTGTGAGTTCCCAGATCAAGGAGAAAGTATTACAAGCAGCCAAGAAGAATCAATTTTACTATTGTGGAAACACCATCAGGATAACACAGGATCTGGCAGCTTCTACACTGAGGGATTGAAGGGCTTGGAATATGATATTCTGCAGTCACAGGATGTGGGATTAAAACCAAGAATCCCCTACCCAGCAAAACTGAGTATCATGTTTCAGGGGAAAATATGGTCATTCAGTGGAATAGAGGACTTTCGAGCATTCCTGATGAAAAAAAAAATAGAGCTGAATAGAAAATTTGACATTCAGATCCAAGAAACAAGAGAAGCATGAGAAGGTAAACAGGGAAAAGACATCATAAAGAACTTATCAAGGTTGAACTATTTTGCATTTCTACATGGAAATACAATAATTGTAACTTCAGAAACTTTTCCCAGTATGAAGATAGTTGAAGGGAATATAAATGTGTGTGTGTGCATGCACACACATACACACATATATGTCTATATAGGAGGGTATATGGGCATATGGACACATGTGTGAGTGTGTGTATATTTGTGTACAGGTGGACATAGACAGAGGGCACAGGATCAATTCAATAGGAACAGATTGTATTTAATTGGTGCAATTGAGAAGTGCGAGAGTAATATAATGAAAGGTGATTGTGAGAGAGATAATGGGGTAAATTATCTCACATAAAAGAAGCAAGGAAAAACTGTTACAGTGTAGAGGAAGAACAGGAAGACAAAAGGGAATCGGTCAACCTTATCTCATTGAATTTGGCTTAGGGTGGAAATGACATCCCTGCTAAAAACGGTATCTTGCCCTACAGGAAAGTAGCGGGGGAAGGGGATGAGAGGGGAAAGATGAAGGAGAGGGTAGGTTAGGGGGGAGGGTAGTTAAAAGCACACACTTTTGAAAAGGGTCAGGGCCAAAGTAGATTATAGAACAAGGGTGGGTAGGATAGGATGGAGGGAAATATAGTCAGTCTTCTACAATATATCCATTATACACATGTTTTGTGTAGGTACACATATACAGCTGATACTGAATTGCTTATTTTCCCAGTAATGATGGGTAATGAAGGAGGAAGGGAAAGGATCTGAACTTCAAAGTTTCAAAATCAATTGTTTAAAAAAAAGAATGCTTGAAAGTCCTCTGTTCCATTGAATGTAAATATTTCCTCCCTGATGTATTATACTCAGTTTTGCTGGGTGGGTGAATCTTGGTATTAATCCTGTCATATTCCAAGCCCTTCAATGTAATATTCCAAGCCCTTCAATCCTTTGATTTAGAATCTGATAGGTGTTGTGTTATCCTAATTGTCTTTCTACAATACTCAATTTCTTTCTTCCAAATTGCTTCTAATATTTTGTCCTTGACCTGGGAACTCTGGAATTTGTCTATAATGTTCCTAGGAGTTTTCTTTTTGTGATGTTTTTCAAGAGGCAATCAGTGCATTCCTTCAATTTGTATTTTATCCTCTGGTTCTAGAATATGGGGGAAATTTTCCTTTATAATTTCTTGAAAGATGATGTCTAGATTCTTTTTTTTGATCATGGATTTCAGGTAGTCCACTAATTTTTAAATTATCTCTCCTGGATCTATTTTCCAAGTCAGTCATATTTATAGTGAAATACTTCACATTGTATTTTCTTCTTTTTCATTCTTTTTTTTTTTTGTTTGTTTTTCAGTGGGGGGAAGGTTGGGGAATTGTGGTTAAATGATTTGTCCAAAGTCACAAGGCTAAGTAAGTGTTAAGTGTCTGAGGTCTGATTTGAATTTAGGTCCTCCTGACTCCAGGGCCAGTGCTCTATTCACTGTGCCACCTAGCTGCCCCTATGTTTTTCGTTCTGTTGGGTCTATTTTATAATATCTTGATTTCTTATAAAGACAATAGTATCCGTTTGCTGCATTCTAATTTTGAAGGAATTATTTTCTTCTGTGAGCTTTTGAACTCCTTTTCCATTTGAGCAATTATGCTTTTCAAGGCATTCTTTCCTCATTGGCTTTTGGGCCTCTTTTTCCATTTGAGTTAGTCCGTTTTTAAGGTGTTATTTTCTTCAGTATTTTGGGGGGTCTCCTTTAGCAAGATGGTGACTCATTTTTCATTATTTTCTTGCAACTCTCTCATTTCTCTTCCCAATTTTTCCTCTACTTCTATTACTTGATTTTAAAAATCCTTCTTGAGCTCCTTCATGGCCTGCAGCAAATTCATATATTTCTGGGAGACTTTCATGCAGGGGTTTTGACCTTTTTGCCTTCCTCTGGTTCTATATTTTGATCTTATTTGTCACCAAAAATTATTTTATAGTCTGCTTTCTTTTCCTCTTTTTATTCATATTGCCAGTCATTTCCTTGACTTCTGAGGTGTTTACCATATTAGAATTCTACTTACAGAGTGGAGAGTGCTGTGTCCCAAATATCTGGGGTTTTGTGCAGCTGTTGTCACAGCTACTTCTAGGCACTTGCTTCAGAATTGTGAGGAGAACTCCCTCTCCACAGCCACTACAAATTCTTCCATGCAGTGTTTTTCCCCATCCCAGTTCCACAATTCTGCAACCTAAGTCTGCAATTCAGATCAAAGCAGGGCAAAGTAGGAGAATCCTAACTCATTGCCCGAAAAGAGATTGCTGAAATTGCTCTCTGATCAGCCACTCGGTACCCCCACCATCTGTGGGCCTGGAACTCTGGAAGCAGCTGCTACTGCTGCTGCTGCTGCTTTTGCTGCTATTGCCTCCACAGCTGCTGCAACTTCTGCCACTTTGGGGGCAGGGGCCAAACTTTGATCTTCTCTCACCCAGGTCTAACAAGGTTTTCCCTAGACCTTTTTCTTTCTCTTTCATGTTTGTGTGTTGAGAAGTATGGAAACCACCACAGTTGCTATTGATTTAGTCCCATGAGTTCTGTTCCAGTCCAGTGTGTACTGCTGATCTATCCCAGTGTGCCCCACACATGACTGCACTCTGCTCCCAGCCTGATGCAATAGACCCTTCCTATCTCCTAGGTTGTCTTCAGAGGGAGATTTTATTCACTCTGTTATGTTGTGGGTATGTAGCTCTAAAATTCATTCACAGTCATTTTTTATATGTATTGGAGGTAATTGGGGGATGAGCCCAAACAAGTCATTTCGTTTACTCTGCCATCTTGACTCTACTAACTGGGTCATCATTTATTTTTTTTAAAGCAATTGGGGTTAAGTAACTTGCTCAAGGTTACACGGCTAGTCATTATTTCTGTGTGGGTGCTCATTTTCTGAGGCTGGATTCGATCTTGGGTCATCCCAACTCCGAGACCAGTGCTCTTACTCACTGCATCACCTAGCCACCCCTTGGGTCATCATTTCTTAGAGCACAATAATATTCCATGACAACATATACCACAGTCTGTTCAACCGTTTTACAACTGACAGTCATGCCACAGATTTCCAATTTTTTATTAACAGAATAAAGGAAATTCTATAAACATTATTGCTGAAATAAATCTCTTCATTTTATCTGTTTTCTTTGATCTCTTTGAACTATTGTCCTAGTAGTAGTATTTCTTGATCAGAAGTATGCATAGTTTTGTAGCTTTTTAGAGAAAGCTCTAAATTGTTCACTGGAGTCATAGCACTAGTTTACAACTCTACCAATTGTGCATTGGTATCTAAAATTTTCCACATTCCCTCCAACATTTTTCATTTCCATTTTCTGTTACGTTGGAAAATCTGATCAGTATGTTAAGTTAGTTCAAAGCTGTTTTTAATTTGTATTCCTCTTACCAATAGTGATTTAAACATTTTAATGTGATTATTGAAGTATTTGATTTATTTTTTTTTCTGAAAGCTTCCCACTCCTCTATTTTGAACATTTATCAATTGAGGAATGGATCTTATTTCTATAAAATTAGATCACTTCTCTGTACATTTAAGAGAATAGGCCTTGATCAGAGAATCCTCCTGTAAAATTCCCCCACCCCAGTTTTCTGCTATTCTTGTAGTTTTGGACATATTCATTTTATTTTTGCAGAAACTTTTATTTAATATCACTGAAATGATTATTTTTTTCTTTCCATGATTCTCTTTATCTCTTTTCTCATGAATTCTCATCCAACAACCTGACAAATATTTTTCCATAATCCTCTAATTTCCTTATAATATCATTCTTTATGTATAAATCACTTATCTATTTTGAATGTATCTTAGTATATGATATGAGACATTAGTCTATGTCTACTTTCTGCCAAACTGCTTTTAAGTTTTCCCAGCAACTTTTCTCAAAAGTTGAGTTCTATTCCATAAACTTGAATCTTTGCTTTAATTAAATACAGGAAAACTATGGCATTTCCTACTATCTATTCTGTGCTTAATCTATAATACTGATGTGTCACTTTATTTATTAGCCAGTATCAGATTATTGTGATGATTACTACTTTGTAATAAAGTTTGAAATTGGTACAGTTAGGTCTCTTCTTAAAAATGTATTATTTTTACATTGTTTCCATTTATATTCTTGATCTTTTATTCCTCAGATGAATTTTATTTTTTCTAACTCTAGAAAATAAACCTTTGAGTGATATGACACTTTATAAATAAACTAACTTAGGTTGAATGTGCATTATAATTATGTTGTCTCAAGCTACACATGAGCAATTACTATTCCTCCAAATGTTTAAGTATGTTTTTATCTGAAAGTGTTTTGTAATTACAACATTCTGATTGTTCCTGTATTTGTCTTCACAGGTAGATACATAGGTAGACTATTATTATTTCTAAGACAGACGGACAGAGAAAGAGACAGAGAGAGAGAGAGAGAGAGACAGAGAGAAAGACAGAGAGAGACAGACACACACAGAGAGAGAGAGAGAGAGAGAGAGAGAGAGAGAGAGAGAGAGAGAGAGAGAGAGAGAGATGGGAAGGAAGCCCATAAGTTAGGGAATGGCTGAAAAAGTTGTAGTATGTGATTCTGGTGGAATAGAAATGATGAGCTTGATTGTTTTAGAAAAGCATGAAGAGACCTGCATGAAATAATGAAGAGTGAAATGAGCAGAACCACAAAAATATTGTATATAGTAACTATAATATAGTTTTTTTTCTGAAATGCTTTATTAACTTTTGGTTTACGTAATTCATTTCCGCCAGATTTTGAGTTACAATTTTCCCCAATTTTTCCTCTATGCAACATGCCAGAATAGCAGTCCCACAGGATATCCCCTCATCAAATCTGCTCTCTCCCATGTCTTCTCCCATACCGCCTTCAACTTTGCCATTAGGGCAAGGTGACTCTCTGTGCTCCAATGTCTGCACATCTTATCTCCCAATTACATGCAAAATAGTATTAATGATGGTATTTATATAGATTTGAAACATTTAATTTTAAAACTTCGAATTCCAGATCCATTCCCTTTGTTCCTTGTCACCCACTTGCTCTAGGAAGATAAGCAATTCAGTACATGTTGTACATGTCAAGTGATGCAAAACATTGCCATAGTAGATATATTGTAAAAGATTGGCTAAAATGCCCTCCCACCCATCCCAGCCCCACCTGGTCCATTCCCTACTTTGATCCTCTCCTTCTTCAAATATGGGTGGCTCCATCCTCCCCTACCTCCAGCATATCCTCCCCTCCATCATCCCCACTCTCATTCCACTCCCCCCTACTCTCCTGCAGGGTGAGAGCTCCCATTTAGTATGTATGTCATTCTCTCCCTGAGCCACATTCAATGAGAATATGGTTTTGCCTTTTTGTCTTCCTGTTCTTCCCCTCCCCTACAACCACTTACCCTTGCCTCTTCTACATTAGATAGTTTACCACCCCAGTCTCTCCCCATCACCTCTTGTCACATTCCTCTCTCACCTCTTAACTTCAACCCTTAAGTATCATCCCTTCTCACCAAATTCCACCTGTGCCCTCGATCCATGTATACCTGTAAACATATATAGACACATTCAAATATGTATTCATATGCCCATATACCCTTCTTAATTATTTTCATACTGAGAAAGTTTTCATCAGTCACAGTTATTGTTTTTCCATGTAGGAATGTAAATAGTTCAAGTTTGATAAGATCTTTGGATTCCTTTTCCCTGATTACCTTCTCAAGCATATCTTGCTTCGTGTGTCTGAATGTCAAATTTTCTATTCAACTCTTTTTTTCCCTCAAGAATGCTTGAAAAAAACAGAGTTGAATAGAACAATGTGAGAGGTTGGTGCCCATAGGTACCATTGGGACAAGTATTTGGGGAATGTGACGGCTTCCTCCTCTGGGGGCTAGAAGCTGCTGGGGAGACAAGCCATTTTGTAGTTTTCAGTAGCAGCTCCAGCTCCAGGGCATAGGTTGAATTTGTTGGGAAGGGAGGATACTCAAGAGGTGAAATTATGAGGTGAGAGAGGAAAGTGGCAAGAGGAGATGGGGAGAGACAAGGTAGGGTAAACTATCTCATGTAGAAAAAGCAAGGGGAAATGGTTGCAAGGGAGGGGGAGAATAGGAAGGCAAAAGGCAAAACCACATTCTCATTGAATTTTTTTCAGGGAGAGAATGACATACATACTAAATGGGATATCTCAACCTACAGCAGAATAGGGGGAAGGGGGAGCAGAGGAGGGATGATGGATGGGAGGGAATCCTTGGGGGGAGGGGATGTTGGAAGTACCCACTATAGAAGAGGGACAGGATTATGTAGGGAGTGGACCAGGTGGGGGGTGGGATGAGTAGGAGGGAATTATAAGCAGCCTTGTACAATATATCTAATATGATAATGTTGTGCATAGCTAGACATGTACAACATATACTGAATTACTTATCTCCCCAGAGGGAATGGGTGGCAAGGGAGGAAAGAAATGGATCTGAAATTCGAGGTCTTAAGATTAAATTTTTCAAATATATATAAATACTAAAAAAAATAAAAATAAAAATTATTGGATGACCTGAAAGCTATGAACAAAGAAAGAACCTAGAAATCACCCTTCAAGAAATTCTTAAGGGAAATTGCCTTGATGTTTTACACCCAGAGGGCAAAATAGAGGTTGAAAGAATCCACAGATCACCTCCTGAAAAAGATCCCAAAAAGAAAACTCCCAGGAATATTAAAACCAGGTTCCAGAATCGCCAGATCAAGGAGAAAATACTACAAGCAGCCAGGAAGAAACAATTTCAATATTGTGGAAACACAATCAGAAGAGCACAGGACCTGGCAGCTTCTACACTGAGGGATCGAAGGGCATGGAATATGATATTCCAGAGGGCAAAAGAGCTGGGAATGAACCCAAGGGTCACCTAGCCAGCAAAACTGAGTATTTTGTTTCATGGGAAAATATGGTCATTCAGTGGAATACAGGACTTTCAAGCATTCTTGAGGAAAAAAACCAGAATTGAATAGAAAATTTGACATCCAGACACAAGAAGCAAGAGATGCCTGAGAAGGTAATCATGGAAAAGAAATGAAAAGGAACTTATCAAAGTTGACCTATTTACATTCCTACATGGTAAAACAATAACTGTGACTGATGAAACCTTTCTCAGTATGCAAATAATGGAAGAAGGGTGTATGGTCATATGAATACATATGTGAATGTGTGTATATATGTTTACAGTTATACATGAAGAGAGGGCATAGGTTGAATTTGTTGGGAAGGAATCATACTTAACGGGTGAAATTATGAGGTGAGAGAGGAAAGTGGCAAGAGGAGATAGGGAGAGACAGGGTAGGGTAAACTATCCCATGTAGAAGAAGCAAGGGGAAGTGGTTGCAAGGGAGGGGAAGAATAGGAAGACAAAAAGGCAGAACCACATTCTCATTGAATTTGGTTCAGGGAGAGAATGACATACATACTAAATGGGATATCTCAACCTGCAGCAGAATAGGGGGAAGGGGGATGAGAGGAGGGATGATGGATGGGAGGGCATTCTTGGTGGGAGGGGAGGTTAGAAATACCCACTATAGAAGAGGGACAGTTTCAAGTAGGGAATGGACCAGGTGGGGGGTGGGATGCATGGGAAGGAATTATAAGCAGCCTTGTCCAATATATCTACTATGGTAATATTTTGCATAGCTATACATGTACAACACATACTGAATTACTTATCTTCCCAGAGGGAATGGGTGGCAAGGGAGGAAGGGAATGGATCTGAAATTCGAGGTCTTAAAATTAAATGTTTCAAATATATATAAATGCTTTTATCAATACTCTTTTGCATGTAATTGGGAAATAAGATGTGCAGGCATTGGGGCACAGAGATTCTCCTTGCTCTAATGGAAAAGTCGAAGGGGGTATGGGAGAAGATATGGGAGAGAGCAGATTGGACGAAGGGACATCTTGTCGGACTGCTATTCTGGGATGGTGGGTAGGAGAAAAACCAGGAAAAAATTGTAACTCAAAATCTGGTGGAAATGAATGATGTAAACCAGAAGTTAATAAAGCCTTTGTTTAATTGAAAAAAAAATACCTGGACTTACATGAATTGACGCTGAGTAAAGTGAACAGAACTAAGTGAACATTGTACAAAATAACCGCAATATTGTGTAATCATCAACTATGAATGACTTATCTCTTCTCAGCAATACAATGGTCTAAGACAATTCTAAAAGATTTGTGATGAAAATGCTAAACACTCCCAAAGAAAGAACCATGGAGTTTGAATACAGATTGCAGAATATTATTTTCAGTTTTTTTTGCTTTGTTTTCTTTCTAGTCGTTTTCCCCATTTGATTGGATCTTTTCTTGCCATGATTAATATATATGGATTATATATATGTAAAACCTAAAAACAAAAGACAAAACAAACAACAAAAAAAGAATGCTTGAAAGTCCTCTATTCCACTTATGCTGGGTGGGTGATTCTTGGTTTTAATCCCATGTCTTTTGCCCTGTGGAATAACTTATTCCATGCCCTTCAATCCCTCAGTGTAGAAGCTGCCAGGTCCTGCACTACTCTGATTGAGCTTCCACAATATTGAAATTGTTTTTTCCTGGCTGCTTGTAGTATTTTCTCCTTGATCTGGGAATTCTGGAAAATGGCTGTAATATTCCTAGGAGTTTTCTTTTTGGGATCTTTTTCAGGAGGTGATCCATAGATTCTTTCAACCTCTATTTTGCCCTCTGGTTCTAAAATATCAGGTCAATTTTCCTTGAGAATTTCTTGAAGGATGATTACTAGGTTCTTTCTTTGGTCATGGCTTTCAGGTAGTACAGTAATTTCTAAATTATCTCTCCTGGATCTATTTTCCAGGTCAGTGGTTTTTCCCATGAGATATTTCACATTGCTTTATGTTCTTTCAATTGCTTGGATCTGTTTAATAGCATCTTGATTTCTCATAAATCACTAGCTTCCATTTGCTCCAGTCTAACTCTGAAGGAATGAATCTCCTCATTTTTTCTCCTAATTTTTCTGTGTATTTTGTTTCCTTTGCCTAGGCATGTTGCCACTTAATTACTTGACTTTTGGGCTTGTTGTCACAGTAGAACTCTGCCACCAGACAAGGGAGCTTCCTTCCCAAATGTTGGGGTCTTCTCAACTGCCAGAGGTATTAGTTGGGTGCCCTCCCTGAAGCCCCCACACAGTCTGGCAAGTTGGACACACACCCCAAGACCTCCACCCCATACTGCAATCTAGATCCAAGTTTGTTAAAGCAAGAGCAATTACCCCCCGGACTGATTGCTGAATCCCCCTACAGTCCACAGGCCAGGATCTAAAGCTGCAAATGAAGCTGCAAAATGGTGGCTGTGCCTCAGCTCCTTAGTGGCTTCTAGCCCCCAGGGGAAGAAGCTGATGCCTTCCCAAATACTGGTCCCAAAGTCCATAGGGCACTAACCTCTCACTTTGTCCTAGGCATCTATGTATTGGTAATTCTGGAAAATCCACAGAACCTGGTTTTCTGGGGTCCCTCCAGCCACCTGCTGTTCAGGCCACCCTGGGGCTAAAACCTCAGACTCACATGGTCCTGGGCTCAGCTCCCAGAGTGCTGCTCTGGCCACTCCCTGGCAGGCTGCTGGACTGTCCTCAGTGGGAGGTTAGCTTCTCTGTGTCATTTCATAGGTGCTGGAGCTCCAGACGTTGTTTAGAGTCCCCTTTTACATAATTTTGAAGTGGTGTGGGCTGGAGCTCCATGGAAATGCTCTTTCTACTCCGACATCATTAGTCTATTTTTAAGGTGGTATTTTCTTTAGTCAGGCTATTGACTTGTCTTTCATGATTTTCTTACATCATTCTCATTTCTTTTCCTAATTTTTCCTCTGTTTCTCTTTCTTGATATTCAAAATTCTTCTTGAGCTCCTTGATGGTCGGGCCATTTCAAATTTTTTGGAGACTTTTGTTGCCAGAGTTTTTACTTTGTTGTCTTCTTCTGGTTCTTCTTTGTCACCATACAAAAGATTCTATAATCTGATTGTGCTTCCTCTGTTTGCCCATCTTGCCAGCCAACTACTTGACTTCTGAGCTAGTAGAACAGTAGAAATCTACTTCCAGATTCGAGAGTGCTGTGTCCCAAATTTCTGGGGATTTATGAAATTGTTCTCAGAGCTTCTTCCAGGCATCTTCCTCAGAAATGTGAAGAGGACTTTGTCTGCAAAACGTCAACAAGCTCTGCCACACCAGCACTAGTCAGGACCCAATACTATCACCCAGAACCAAACAGGGCATAGAAATAGAATCCTGCCTCAGAGCCTGCAAAGTGATTCCTGCAATTGCTCTCTGGACAGTCACTTGGTCCCCCTATGATCTGTAGGGCTGGAGCCAGAAGCAGTCACAGTGGCAGCATTTTCATCTGCCACCACCTCTGCTGCCCTGGGACATGGGCCAGACCTTGCTTTTCTCTCACCCAGGATCAGTAGACTACCCCACTGACCTTTTACTTTCTCTTCAGTCATTTATGGGTTGAGAAGTCTGGAAACTGCCACAGCTGCAGTGATTCACTCCCAAAATTCAGCTCTGGCCCCGTCTGTGCCATGTGTCTATGTCAGTGCAATTCACGTGGGATTGTGCTCTGTTCCCAGCTCAATGTGATAAACCCTTCCTGTAGGCCTGCCAAATTGCCTTTAGTGGGAGATTTGTTTTTTCTCTTTCACTTTGTTGGTTCTGTAGCACTAAAATTTATTTAGAGTCATATTTTACAGGCATTGGAGGTGGCTGCATTGGGAGCTCAAAGAAGTTCCTGCTTTTACTCCACTGTCTAGACTCTTGAACTCAAAATCTTGTAAAAATGAATGCTAAAAATTTTCTTGATATGTAATTATTGGAAAAAATCTAATACTATTTAAAGAAAAAAATTGAATGTTGTGGTTTTTTTGCATTCATATTTAGTGTTGATATTATTTCGTTTTGTATGTTTTCTTTTATTAAGCCCTAGTTTCCCTGATTAAATCTTTTGATTCTGTTTATTTTTTTGCTTTTGCTTTATTTAATATCACTATTGTTACCTATGCTTTTTTCTAAGTTCAGATAAATCTGAAATAGATTCTCCTCAAGCCCCTTGTTTCAACCCTGTGTGTGTTTCTTGTAAATAACAAATTATTGAATTCCGGTTTTTAATCTATTTTGCTATCATGGTAGGTGTTATGGGTGAGGTTATCCCATTCACTTTCATAGTTACAATTACAATTTATGCATTTTCCTCCACACTATTTTCTTCTGTTTACCCTTTTCTCTCTCTTCTCATCTTATCCCTTGTGTGAGATATATATATATATATATTGTTTCTGAGCAGTGCCTTCTTTTACATATCCTCCCTTTTACTATCCTACTTTTCCCTGCTCTGTTGAAATTGCAATTAGTAACTGCTCCATGGGACCCCTGATCCTTTGGAACCAGAAATTATATTTTTCCTCCAGGTCCCTGGTTCATTGGGACTAGAACTGATACTTTTCTTCAGGGTCTCCAATCTTTTGTCACTAAACATGTTCCTGTATAGCAATTCGTCTGCTCCTTCTTGACTGAAAGTGATCTTCTCTGCCCTTGAATTATGACCCGGAAGGGAGTATAGGCAAAGAAATTGCCAAACAATTGCCCCTCAAGGCTGTCACTCTATCTTGACTATCAGAGATCCTTTTTTCTTTTGAACTGTGACACAGAATGGGTACAGGCAGTGGAGTTGCTGCACATTGTCTAGTTTAACTTTCAATGTTAGCACAGGGGTCTTTTGTAAACTCTTTTTGACCAGGTCCCAAGTTCATTTACTGTCCTTCACTTGAAGGTTCCTGAAGCTGTTGCTGCTCCTTGTGCTGCCACCACCTGGTCTGGTCACTAGCATTTTATCCACTGTTATGTTATAGATCTCTCTTTCCAACCTACTAAGTTGCCTTGGGCTGAAAGAGTTTCTCATTCTGACTTTTTGTTTTCTCTCCTCCTCTAAATTTCAATTTGAAGTGTACTTTTAACTTTTTTGGAGGAGAATGTTGGGAGACCTAAGTTAATTGTTCCCTCTACTTTGACACCTTGATTTTGTTGACACCTTGATTTTGTTCTGGACATCTTTCATGCAGTCATTGTGAGGTAAAATGAATCCTTCCTCTAACTAGCCACACATTTTAAGATGTGTCTTTGCCCATGTGTAGGTCTTTACTTGATATTCCTTCTCCCATAAAAAACAAACAAACAAAAATTATATATATATATATACATATATATGTGTGTATATATATATATATATATATATATATATATATATATACTTTCAGTCATAATAATATACATTGGTTATTAGATAGCTTTTAAAGTCCATATGGCCATTAATATATTTTGATCATCTGGCAGACTTCTGTAACAGAATTTACAATATCTCCCCCACTGCCCCCCCCACATGGTTTCAAACTACTCTCAGTTCAATGCACCATAAGAAAATAGCCTCCTATAACTTCCTCTAGTCAAATCAAATTTCACTAGGAGCTAAGGTCTGTCCTTAGTTGGCCCAGGATGAAAAAGTTTATCCTCTTTTCCTATGCATCTCTCGCTTTCTCCTTTTCTCTCTCCTCCCCTCCCTCTCTAACTCCACTTTTCCTCTTCTACCTTACATCTGTCTTTCATGTTTTACTTCCTTTTTTTCTTCCTTCCTTCCTTCTTCCTTTCATTCATTTTTTTTCTTTTCTAATTTTTAGTCTTGGACTCTGAATGGATGGATTTGATTGAAAAACACAAAACTTCTATTTATGCACATACACATATATATGCACACCAACAAACTCATATATATAATATATATATTAATTGATGTATATATTGTATGAAATGTGTATTGGTTTTCTCCAATGGTAAATCAGCAAAATTAATATGTGCACTACTTGATGTATATGATTGTTTAGAGATACATACTATGTAAATGGCATAAATGTGAGCTATTGTTTGGGACCTGGTACAGAAAATGTATACCTTTTGTCTCTTTAGGGTAATTCATTGATCTGTACTGTTACAAATATAGCAGAAAAAAGAGAATATAAATCTCTCATATAACCCATCAAAGTGTTATGAAGCATAACTGACAAAATATAATGCTCTGATATCAGTATTTCTTTAGATCACATCTTTTAGAAGCCTGACTTTAACTACGGTTGCATTGTTTGGATTCAAACATAACTAATAAACCTTCAAGTCAAGTCAGGAAGCAAATAATGCATTTTAAATATAATATAAATAATTTTAAATGATAGCTTTATTATAGTAATAATTCTTTCTACACCCAATTTTCCTTCCAAATTGGCCTAATTGCTGATCTTACACACAATATTTCATCACTGAACTTACTCTCTCCCTTTGCACAGGCTATTCTCCCTATCTGTAATAGAATCCCTCCTCACCTTTGTCTCATAGAATCCTCACCTTCCTTCTAAGTTTAGCTCAGTTGAAACCATCCACAGCAAACCTTTCTTGATTCCTCCAACTGCTAATGGTTCACTTCCCCTGCCTCCTTAAATTACATTATCTTTATATTTTGTATTATTTCAAACTTACTATTATAGTTTCCTACTATTATAGAACATAAACTTTTATAGACAAAAACTGTTTGCATTCATTAATTTGCATTCCCAATGGCAAGGACAATTTTCAGTATGACAAAATTAAAATTAAAAAATAAATAAATAAATAAATAAAAATAGACCTGATATAACTATTCCTATTATTCCATTTAAAAAATTAATTTCTCAAAATGCTTACCAAAGGTAGAGAAATAGATGTTTACTTCTATCTCATAATGGAGGAAATATGGATTTTAGTAAATATAGGTGATGCATTTGACCTATCAACCTTGTGTCTGACATAAACATTTTAATGACTGCTCTTAAAAATCCTATTTCTAAGAGACTAGAGTGAAAAAAGAAAACCTCAGTTCATTTCAGTTTCAGGTGAGAGTTATGGTAGAAGTTATAAATGATCAGGTAGAATAGGCTGCTTTCCTTTAAGTAGATAAGGAAAATACTCTTGGAATTGTCATTTATTTGATTTTCTTGCTGTCTGTGACATAAAAGACTTACCGTATGGAGAATTTGGTATTTGAATTTCAATATAACTGCCATTATTCAGAGTTGCCTCAACCCATATTACCTAGGATGGTTATTTCTGTGTTGAATGAGAAGGTAGAGAGGGCCATTGCTTCATCCAAATTCTATTATTTTAGTGGTGTACTGGAGCCATTTCTAGCATGCTTACATCAGTTTATTATTATTATAATTATTATTTTTATTGTTATATTGCTTTTTTTTGGAGAGGGGAGGGCAGGGCAATTGGGGTTAAGTAACTTACCCAAGGTCACACAGCTAGTAAGTGTTAAATGTCTGAAGCTGGATTTGAACTCAGGTCCTCCTGACTCCAGGGCTGGTGCTCTGTTCACTGTGCCACCAAGCCGCCCAACTCCAGCTTATTGGGAGTATTTATACCTTAGAAATGGTTAATTTCCAAATCAGAGTTTGATTTATTACTTTACCAATTGCCTAGAGATACTAAAGTGTTAATAAAGCAGATTGATTCAAAAGAACATTTTCATCTTTTTCCAGATAGTTCAGTTGTGAAACATTTTTCTGAGCACCCTTGTATTGATCTATAAATATTACTTGAGTTCAGAAAAATGCTGTAAAATATCAAGGAATGATATCATCACAAGACAGAAGGCGTGGTGCTTGTAGTTTGACAACAACAACAACAACAACTTTTAGCATGTTAAGGTTTTCAAAGTACTTTAATCTATTGCTTTATTTGAGCTTCACAACACACTTGATTGTATCCTAAATTGTTTGACTTTCTTGTAATTTATAGCTGTCATGTTACTTTTTGCTTTGCTTTCCCAAAGCTGAATCATTGAACCAGGGTTAGCCAAGGAGAAAAATATTCATCATATTTTTTTATATTCTGTAAAATCAGTGAAGTATCCCTACTGTATTTTTCTCATCCAATGAATAAATTTTTAAATAACATGTCTACAGTATGTTTATTTGGAGCCACATTAAGTATGTTTCTTTCTATTATGTGTATATTGTTACATATTTAAAATAAAACTTAAAAAAGAAGCGTTTTTGTAATAAGCCTACAAAATCCCGTTCTGGGAACCTTTCTGATGACTTAAAGTACTATTTTCAAACTGGTGTGAGTTGGATCATTCCTGTTCTCTATAATTGACTGATTGTTAATGCTGGGAATCTAGTAAAGCAACATTTTTGCCAAGAAATAAATAAAAGCCACATTATAGAAAAAGACAGAAAGAGAAATAAGGCATAGAAAAGAGAGAGGTAGAGACAGAGCTTTATAGAACAATATCCTTGTTATTTTAGAAATCTTAAACAAAACTCAATACTTCTCACTGAGGCATTGGAACATCTAAAGTTTACAAGAATTTCTTCTAAAAATAGGATTCTAGGACTTGAGTTCTATAGCCTCTGAAAGTCAAAACCCACAGTTCAAAGAATAATTCAAAGCTCTGTGTCATTGCAGGTTTATTCAAGTTTATAGTACAGACTCTTTGGTTAAGTACTACCAAGCTATTTAGAGAAAAGTGACCAACATTCTTTGTCATAAACAGCAGGGGACATATTGAAGGCATCAGGGATAAAATACATTTGGGGGAATAGGAGGAAACATTAAATAGCCATGTATGATAGGGATTGCTTTTTTGAGTCTGCACCATGTTCTTTATGTGTATTCTTTAAGGCCTCAAAGAGAGATCAGGAGATCAGCTAAAAAGGGGACCTTTTACAAAAACCGTCCATTTTACTTAAATGAATTTTAAGCTTTTTTCTCATATATTCGATATTGCTCATCACATTTTTATTTAGTTTTGTATTAAGTATTGACTGTCATTCCTTTTTTCATGGTTTCATAAAATTATAGAATAGCAATTTTCAAACAAAGTATGTAACAAAAAAGCAAAATAATGAGGGTCAGCTATACCAATAACATTTTTTGCTGAAAATCATATTAAATGGAAACCTTATTGCAATTCTTGAGTGTGTAATTTTTACATTCCCAGTCTGTGTGAGTTGCTGCTATTTACAGTGCCATTTGTCTATAAAGCTAAGCAAAACTGATCACATTTGCTTCCACAAAGATTCATGAAAGGAAAGTATATTCATAAAAATGTACCTGGGGTTCAATATACAGAGTAAGTTCCTCCAACTAAATATAAGATAGTAATACCATCACTCAATAAACTAGTGACAAACCATATAAAATGAAATTGGAATATTTTTAAATGTCTTCAGAGTGAGCAAACTAAATTAATTCCTAAATGGATTAGCAATGCATTCATTCTTATAGTCACATATGTGAAGGAAATAGGAGAGCATATTGTTATATGACAATATTTTGGGAACCTTTAACTGCCTCAGTGTTAGAGAAAGGAGCATTCTCCTTCTGTATACAAATTTAAGCTCCTGCATATCAGGATTCCGTTACATCTGAGATAACTCTTCCAAATGTGTTGGGAATCTTTATAGTCATTGCTATTTTCTTCCACATAGTAGGGTGGCAGAAATAATATCATTTTCAACATTTCTAGCTATATGGATATAAATAAATCACTTAATCTTTCTAATCCCTGGTTTTCTCATCTATAAAATGGGAGTGCTAATTATAAGAAAACCATGGAATAATAATAGCATGAAGATGTGGCATCAGTTAGTTTATTAAAATAGCAAGCCTCTTGAGTGTAATTCTGGCCATAGGATCATGCCTTTCTAGGTATTCAGTAGTGCTAAGTTATTGCAAACAGTAGTAATAGATCACACAGATTTCACTATTTCCCCACAAAGAAGGGTCAATCAATTAATATGGTGAAATTTAAAGTGTTCTCTCTGAAATTTCTCGTCATAATGACCTGTTCTTGTACTGTATTTCAGGTTTATGAACTCTATACAAATCCATCTAACTCTATTATTGTTGATAGATCTTTGCTGAAGGGTTGTTGGCTGAATTCATGTGGGTGGCTTTCATGTAAAGGCTTTTGTTCTATTCTTTGTTCTTACTACTTTCATAGGTCCTATATGGCAAAATACATATCTCTGTGCAATTATTGGCTTTGGCTACTGCCCTATGAAATAATATTTTCTGTTGTGAGAGTACCACTTAAAATCTTACCTATTTGCCATGCAACCTGAAAATATCTATTGTTCATCTTTGATGTAGAATTTTTTGCCGGAGCACTTCCTAAAACTGTGGCCCATTTTGTTGTTGTCCACACACACACACACACACACACACACACACACACACACACATTTCAAAGTTAATAATTGTTTTGAATGTGTTCTGCCAATGAGCATTGACTTCAGGTTGGCAGAGTCCCCTGATAAACATAGATATTATTTTATCTTTGATAAATTTGGGTTTATTCTGTGGGGCCTGGTGAAGCATGAGGAATTTGCAGTTCCTTCTTTCTTTGATTCTTTTGACCTATTGGTTCAAGCGGAAAATATTCAATATTAAGTACAAACATTTTTTATAAATAATTGTAGGTTTTTCTAGTGCCACAACGTATAAATGGTGTGTGTTTGTGTGTGTGTGTGTCATTGTTTTGTGTTTAGAGTAGTTGGGGAGGGTATTTTTAATTTGTTGTAAGAGACGTGTGTTGCAGGATATATAGATATATCAATTTCAACATTCCATAATCATCTCAAACTCAAAATGTCTGAAACAGAATTCTTCTTCCTCCCCAAAAAAATCTTCTCTCTTATTAATTTCATATTATTGTCGAGCAGGACACTACCATCTTCCCATTCAATACTTATTTTAACAATAGCTTCATCATTGACTCCTCACTCTTGCCCTCTCCAGCATATCCTATCATTGACAAATATTGTTTTTACATTTGTAATATGTTTCCTGTACATCCTCTTTTCTCAACTCAAAGAACGAATGCTCTGGTACGGGCCTTCATGACCTCTTGAAGGTTTCAACAGCCTTCTATTTATCTCCATTGCCTCATCTACTTCCCCATGTTAATCCATCTTCAACCCAGCTGCAAATATGATTTTTACATGGTGTAAGCCTGAGATTTAATGTGGTCTGCAAGCAAAAAATCCTGATGCTTCACTAACAACTTGGCATTTAAAGCTCTTCATAGTCTATGCCCATCCTATAATTTATTTTCCCATATTCAAACAACTCAATGACAAAGCTATAAGAGCTATGCTTTTGTTGATTTGTTCATAAGACCATCTATTTCCCATATCTGTGCCTATGCACTGACTGTCTCCCATGCTTATACCTTCTCACTGGTGATTTATAGCTTTTTTTTAAGATTTGCCTGAAATCTTAAATATTTAGGAGGCTCATGCCATTCCCTTAGATGCTAGGACCTTCACTACATTTTTTTCTTTTTTATACTCAGTTTTTCTTGGTAGGTGACTCTTCATTTTAATCCTAGCTCCTTTGACCTCTGCAATATCATATTATAAACTCTTTGATCCCTTAATGTAGAAGCTGTTAAATCTTGTGTTAGCCTGATTGTATTTCTACAATACTCAAATTGTTTCTTCCTGGCAGTTTGTAATATTTTCTCCTTGACCTAGGAGCTCTGGAATTTGGCTATGATATTCCTAGAAATTTTCTTTTTAGGATCTTCATTCAAGAGCCGATTGATGAATTCTTTGAATTTTTCTTTTGCCCTCTAGTTCTAGAATATCAGGACAATTTTCCTGGAGAATGTTTTTAAATGCTTTATTAACTTCTGGTTCACATCAATCATTTCCATCAGATTTTGAGCTATAATATTTTCCCCATTTTCCCTACACAACACACCAGAATAGCAGTCCCACAAGATATCCCCTCATCCAATCTGCTCTTTCCCATGTCTTCTCCCATACCACCTTCGACTTTTCCATTAGGGCAAGGTGAATCTCTGTGCCTCAATGCCTACATATCATATTTCCCAATTATATGAAAAATAGTATTAATAATAGTATTGTATATATTTTAAACATTTAATTTTAAAACTTCGAATTCCAGATCCATTCCCTTCGTCGCTTGTCACACACTCCCTCTGGGAAGATAAGCAATTTAGTATATGCTGTACATGTATAGCTTTGCAAAACATTACCATAATAGATAGATTGTAAAAGACTGGCTGTATTTCCCTCCTACCTATACCACCCCCAACTTGGTCCATTCCCTACTTTGATCCTGTCCCTTTACAAACGTCGATGCTTCCAACTTCCCTCCACCCCAGCATGCCCTCCCTTCCATCATCCCCAGCACTCATGCCCTTCACCCCTACTCTCCTATTTAGTACTTATGTCATTCTTGCCCTGAGCAAAATTCAATGAGAATATGCCTTTGCCTTTTTGCCTTCCTTTTGTTCCCCTCCCCTGTAACCACTTCCCATTGCCTCTTCTATATAGTTCACCCCCATCTATCTCTCCCCATCTCCCCCCATTTCATTCCTCTCTCATCTCTTAATTTCACCTTTTAAGTATGATACCTTCCTATTAAATTCGACCTGTGCCCTCTATCTATGCATAGCTGTAAACATATATACACACATTCACATATATATTCATATACCCAGATACCCTTATTCAGCTATTTTCATACTTAGAAAGGTTTCATCAGTTAGAGTTATTGTTTTTCCATGCAGGAATGTAAATAGTTCAACTTTGATAAGTTCATTTTGATTTCTTTTCCTTGATTACCTTCTCAAGCATCTCTTGCTTCTTGTGTCTGAATGTCAAATTTTCTATTCAGCTATGTTTTTTTTTTTCCTCAAGAATGCTTGAAAGTCCTCTATTCCACTGAATGACCATATTTTCCCCTGAAACAAAATACTCAGTTTTGCTGGCTAGGTGACCCTTGGGTTCATTCCCAGCTCTTTTGCCCTCTGGAATATCATATTTCATGCCCTTCAGTCCCTCAGTGAAGAAGCTGCCAGGTCCTGTACTATACTGATTGTGTTTCCACAATATTGAAATTGTTTCTTCCTGGCTGCTCATAGTATTTTCTCCTTGATCTGAGGATTCTGGAACCTGGCTACAACATTCCTAGGAGTTTTCTTTTTAGGATCTTTTTCAGGAGGCGATTGGTGGATTCTTTCAACTTCTATTTCCCCCTCTGGGTCTAACACATCAGGGCAATTTTCCTTGAGAATTTCATGAAGGGTGATTTCTAGTTTCTTTCTTTGATTGTGGCTTTCAGGTAGTCCAATAATTTTAAAATTATCTCTCCTGGATCTATTTTCCAGGTCAGTGGTTTTTCCCATGAGATATTTCACATTGCCTTCTGTCCTTCCATTTGTTTGTATCTTTAACAGTGTCTTGATTTCTCATAAAATCACTAGCTTCCATTTGCTCTAGTCTAACTCTGAGGGAATGAATCTCCTCGGTGAGCTTTTGACATTCTTTTTCCATCTGGCAAATTCGGCTTTCTAAGGCATTCTTCTCCTCATTGCCTTTCTGAGCCTCTTTTGCCATTTGAATTAGTCTATTTTTTAAGGTGTTATTTTCCTCAGTCAGGCTGTTGACTGTCATTTCATACTTTTCTTGCATCTTCATCGTTTCTCTTCCCAATCCCCCCCCCATTTCTCTTATATGCTTCTTAAGGTCCTCTATGGCCTGTAGCCAACTTGTATTTTCATTTGGGGCTTTTGGTGCAGGAGTTCTAACCTCACAGTCCTCTTCCATGTTTTGATCCTCTTTGCCCCTAAAATAGGAGTCCAATGTTGAATTTTTCTTTTTATTTTGTCTTTGCCTAGGCATGTTGGCACTTAATTCCTTGATTTTGGGGCTTGTTGCCACAGTAGAACTCTGCCACCAGACAGGAGAGCTTCCGCCCAAAGTGGGGTCTTCACAACTTCCACCAGTTGGTGGCCTCTGTAAAGCCTCCACCCTCTCTGCCAAATTGGATACCCACCCCAAACTCTGCCCCCCCCCCCAGACCACAATCCAGATCCAGACAGTTTAAAGCAAGAGTGATTAACCCCCAGACTGATTGCTGGATCTCTCTACAGTTTGAAGACCAGGAGTTGGAGCTGCCACTGACGCTGCAAAATGGCTTCCATGCAGCTGTTTCTTCAACAGCTTTTCGCCCCCAGGAGAGGAAGCTGACGCGTTCCCCAAATACTGGTCCCAAAGTCCATAGGGCACTAACCTCTCACTTTGTCCTACGCATATCTGTGCTGATAATTCTGGAATCTCCACAGCTGCTGGTGTTCTGGGGTCCCTCCAGCCGGCTGCTGGCCCAGCTGCCTTAGGGTTAAAACCTCGATTTACAAGGGCCTGGGCTCAGCTCCCAGAGCACTTTTCTCTTGGTTCCCAGTGCACTGTGCTGCCTGCTCTCAGAGCGCTGCCCTGGCCGCTCCCTGCAGGGCTGCTGGGTTCTCCTCAGTGGAAGGTTAGTTTCTCTGTGTAGTTCTGTGGGTGCTGGGGCTCCAGAAGTTGTTCAGAGTCCCCTTTCACATTATTTGGATGTTTTTTGGGTCAGAGCACCTTGGAGGTACTGTTTCTACTCCCTAATTTGGATTCTTAAGGCATTCTTCCCCTCACTGGCTTTTTGGGCCTCTTTTGTCATTTGAATAATTTTATTTTTAAGATATCATTTTCTTCAGTATTTTTGGATCTCCTTTGCTGGCTGTCAACTCACTTTTCATGATTTTCTTGCATCATTCTCATTTCTCTTCCTAATTTTTCCTACACTTCTCTTACTTGATTTTCGAAATCCTTCTTGAGCTCCTCCATGAAAAAAAAATCATATTTTGGATGGCTTTGATGCTGGAGTTTTTACTTCATTGACTTCTAGTTCCACATTTTGATCCTTTTTGTCTCCAAAAAAAAAAAAAGGATTCTATGGTCTGATTGTGTTTCTTCTGTTTGCTTATCTCGCCAGCCAATTACTTGACTTTTGAGATCTTTGCCATGGTAGAATTCTGCTTCCTGAGTGTATCAAGCTATGTCCCAAATCACTGGGTTTTTTGCAAATGTTGTCAGAAGTCTGAGGAGGGTGCCCTCTCTAGAGACACCCCAAGCTCTGGCACACTGTCACACACCCCAGCATTTCTCCCCAAGACAACTATCCAGAACCAGGCAGGTCAAAGCAAGAGTGATTACCCTTTGAATGGTTGCTTGGTCCCCCTATAATCTGTAGGCCCGGAGCTCCAGAGGCAGCCATTTAGTAGCAACTGAAACCTCCACACCTCCTACAATTCTTGCTATGGAGGCAATGCCCAGATGTTGCTCTTCTGTCACGTGGTTCCAATAGAGTTCCTCACTGACTTTTTACTTTCTCTTTGATATTTAGGGATTGAGAGGTCTGGAAACTACTACTGTTGCTGGTGATTCACTCTCCTGAAGTCTGCTGCAACCAGTGTGGGCCACTGGTCAGGGCTGCCCTGGGGCCAGAACCACAGGGTTCATGCGGGACTGTTCTTATCTCGAATCTTGGTGTGACAGACCATTCCTGTTGACTTGCCAGGCTCCCTTCCATGAGAGATTTTGTTTCTCTCTGTCAATTTGTGGATTCTGTAGCTCTAAATTTTTTCCCAGTCATATTTTAAAGATATTGGTATTTGTTGGGGCCAGAGCCCAGAGGAGTTCTTGTTTTTACTCTGCCATCTTAGCTCTGCCCTACAACCTTCACTTCTAAGATTGTCTTTCAAATCTTCTTCAGTTGTGTCTGACTCGTCATGACCCCAGTTGATGTTTTCTTGGGAAAGATAGTGGAGTGGCTTATTATTTTCTTCACCAGCTGATTTTACATATGTGGAACTGAGACAAATGGGTTTAAGTGACTTGCCTAAGGTCACACAGCTAGTAAATATCTGAGGCCATATTTTAACTCAGAAAGTTGTGTTTCCTGATCCGAAACCCAGTGCTCTATATCTTGTGCCACCTAGCTGTCCACTTTGATGACTGCCTTCTATCTACTCTAGCTATTTCATATGTTTACATACTGTGTTGGCTCCCTTATTTGAATGTGAACTATAATAGATGAAGTTGTATTTTGCCTTGTTTGATATCCCACATATTTAGAGCTTCATTCTGAACATAGCAAGCTTTTTAATATATATTCATTGATTGAATAACTGAGAGTGAAAACCAGTTTATATTTGAGAGATTGCTTGCAAAATATGTTTATAGTGATTAAAGTGGTATGGTGAAGCTACTATAGGAGTCTAAGAAAATACTGATGCTTTGCTGAAAAATTCTCCTGGCTATCATTCCCTCATTTTGTGGTAATCTCCTCCCACCTCTATAATACAATGTCAATGATAAGTTGGACTTGAGAAGGTTGTTATTATTGCTGTAATTTTAGAAAAAAACAAAAACAAAAACAAACAAAAAAAATTATGTTGGAGTAGAAACAGCACTACCAAGGTACTCTCCCACTGGACCCCCTACAAACAATGTAAAAGGGGACTCTGAACAACTTCTGGAGCCCCAGCACCCACAGAACGACACAGAGAAGCTAACCTCCCTCTAAGGACAGCCCAGAAACCCTGCGGGGAGCAGCCAGTCCAGCATTCTGGGAGCCGACAGCGCAGCGCACAGTGAGCTGACAGCTCAGCGGAGCCCAGGTCCCTGTGAGCCGGTTCTAGCCACAGGGCAGGCAGGCCAGCAGCCGGCTGGAGGGAACCCAGAACTCCAGCAGCTGTGGTGTATCCAGAATTATCAACAAGGACATGCCTGGGACAATGTGAGAGGTTAATGTCCTATGGACTTTGGGACTAGTATTTGGGAAACTCGTTGGCTTCCTCCCCCTCGGGCTAGAAGCTGCTGAGGAGACAAGGCACACTCACCATTTTGCAGCTCCTGCAGCCACTTCAGCTCCTGGCCTGCAAACTGTAGGAAGATCCATCAATCAGCCTTGGGGGTTTATCCCTCTTGTTTTAACCTGCTTGGATCTGGATTGCAATCTGGGAGGGAGGTGTGGGGTGGGCATCCAATGTGCCAGAACCAGAACTTGTGAAGAGCCCAACGTTAGGGACAGAAGCTCCCCTGTCTGGTGGCAGAGCCCTACTGTGGAAACAAGCCAAAAAGTCAAGTAATTAAGTGGCAACATGCATAGGCAAAGGAAACAAAATAAACAGAAAAAGGCAACATTAGACTCCTATTTTGGGGACAAAGAGGATTGAAGCATGGAACAAGAGGAGGACTGTGAGGTCAGAAATCCTGCTCCAAAAGCCCCAAAGGAAAATAAGAGAGGGTTACAGGCCATAGAGGACCTTAAGAGGGACTTTAAAAATCAAATAAGAGAAGTGGAGGAAAAATTGGGAAGAGAAATGAGAAGGATGCAGGAAAAGTATGAAATAAGAGTCAGCCTGACTGAAGGAAATAACACCTTAAAAATAGACTAACTCAAATCGAAAAGAAGGACCAAAAGGGGAATGAGGAGAAGAATGCCTTAAAAAGACAAATTTGCCAGATGGAAAAAAAAGAAACTCAAAAGCTCACTGAGGAGATTCATTCCTTCAGAGTTAGACTGGAGCAAATGGAAGCTAATGATTTTATGAATAATCAAGGTGCTTTTAAACAGATCCAAAGAAATGAAAGAATAGAAGGCAATGTGAAATATCTCATGGGAAAAACCACTGACCTTGAAAATAGATCCAGGAGAGATAATTTAAAAATTATTGGACTACCTGAAAGCCATGATCAAAGAAATAACCTAGAAATCACCTTTCAAGAAATTCTCAAGGAAAATTGCCCTGATGATTACACCCAGAGGGCAAAATAGAGGTTGAAAGAATCCACAGATAACCTCCTGAAAAAGATCCCAAAAAGAAAACGCCCAGGAATATTATAGCCAGGTTCCAGAATTCCCAGATCAAGGAGAAAATACTACAAGCAGCCAGGAAGAAACAATTTCAGTATTGTGGAAACACAATCAGAATAGCACAGGACCTGGCAGCTTCTTCACTGAGAGACTGAAGGGCATGGAATATGATTCCAGAGGGCAAAAGAGCTGGGACTAAAGCCAATGGTCACCTACCCAGCAAAACTGAGTATTTTGTTTCAGGGGAAAATATGGTCATTCAGTGGAATAGAGGACTTTCAAGCATTCTTGAGGAAAAAAAAGACAGAGTTGAATAGAAAATTTGACATTTAGACAGAAGAAACAAGAGAAGCTTGAGATGGTTAACAAGGAAAAGAAATCAAAAGGAACTTATCAAAGTTGAACTATTTACATTCCTACATGGAAAAACTATCACTGTGACTGATGAGACCTTTCTCAGTATGAAAATAATGGAAGAAGGGTACATGGGTATATGAATACATATGTGAATTTGTGTATATATGTTTACTGTTATACATGCATAGACGGCACAGGTTGAATTTGGTGGGAAGGGACGATACTTAAGGGGTGAAGTTATGATGTGAGAGAGGAAAGTTGCAAGAGGACATGGGGAGAGACAGGGTAGGGTAAACTATCTCATGTAGAAGAAGCAAGGGGAAGTGGTGTAAGGGGAGGGGAAGAACAGGAAGGCAAAAAGGCAAAACCATATTCTCATTGAATCTGGCTCAGGGAGAGAATGACATACATAGTAAATGGGATATCTCACCCTGCTGGAGAGTAGGGGGAAGGCAGATGAGAGACGGGGTGATGGAGGGGAGGGCATTCTAGAGGGAGGGGAGGTTGGAAGTACCCACTATTGAAGAGGGACAGGATCAAAGTAGGGAATGGACCAGGTGGGGGGTGGGATGAGTGGGAGGGAATTATAAGCAGCCTTTTACAATATATCTACTATGGCAATGTTTTGCATAGCTATACCCGTACAACACATACTGAATTGCTTATCTTCCCAGTGGGAGTGGGTGACAAGGGAGGAAAGGAATGTATCTGAGATTCTAGATTTTTAAAGTTAAATGTTTCAAATATATATAAACACTATTATTAATACTATTTTTCATGTAATTGGGAGAAAAGGTGTTCAGGCATTGGGGCTCAGAGATTCATCTTACCCTAATGGCAAAATCGAAGGGGGTATGGGAGAAGATATGGGAGAGAGCAGATAGGATGATGGGATATCTTGTGGTACTGCTATTCTGGGAGGGTGGGTAGGGGAAAATGGGGAAAAATTGTAAATCAAAATCTGGCGGAAATGAATGATGCAAACCAGAAATTAATAAAGCATTTGTTAAAAAAATGTTTTCTGTATCTTTTGAGATAATTATATTGTTTCTGTTAGTGTTGTTGATATGGTTGAATATGCAGATAATTTTCCTAACACTAAACAATCATTGCATTACTGGAATAAATCATATCTGATCAAAGTGTATTATTCTCATGATAAGTTGCTGTAATCTTTTTGCTAATATTTTATTTAAGATTTTTGCATCTATATTCATTAGGAGAATTGGTCTATAGCTTTCTTTCTCTGTTTTGAATCTCCTTAATTTAAGTATCAACACTACATAGTTGTGGTAATTTCTCAAAGTTTAAAGTTTAAATAGTCCCAAGGTAAATTTGATTCTATTTTTTTCTCAACTTCTGCTCCCGGTGTTTGTTCTTTGCTCAGCCATTTCCCATAACCCAAATTTTGCCTCCAACACAAAAAGGTCTGTTTAGGAAGAGAAAAAAAATGTGAAGATAAAGAACCAAATCTCAACTTAAATATTATTAATTTTCTTGAATTTGGAATTATTTTGATGGCATTATTGATTTTTCATTCAATATATACATTCTAGAACAAGAGAGGTACTCTGTGTTGACTTTTTTTTTTATATTTTTTTTTCTTTAAACAAATACTTTATTAACTTCTGTTTTACATCATTCATTTCCGCCACATTTTGAGTTACAATCATTTTCCCCCCATTATTCCCCTACCCAACCTCCCAGAATAGCAGTCCCACAAGATATCGCTTCCTCCAATCTGCTCTCTCCCATACCTTCTCCCATACCCCCATCGACTTTTCCATTAGAGGAAGGTGAATCTTTGTGTCCCAATGCCTGCACATCTTATCTCCCAATTATAGGCAAAAGAGTATTAATAATAGTATTTATATATATATTTGAAACATTTAATGTTACGACCTCGAATTTCAGATCCATTTCCTTCCTCCCTTGTCACCCATTCCTTCTTGGGATATAAGTAATTCAGTATATGTTGTACATGTCTAGCTATGCAAAACATTATCATAGTAGATATATTGTTCAAGGCTGCTTATAATTCCCTCCCACTCATCCCACCCCCACCTGGTCCATTCCCTACATGATCCTGTCCCTCTTCTATAGTGGGTACTTCCAACCTCCCCTCACCCCAAGGATGCCCTCCCATCCATCATCTCTCCTCTCATCCCCCTTCCCCCTATCCTGCTGCAGGTTGAGATATCCCATTTAGTATGTATGTCATTTTCTCCCTGAACCAAATTCAATGTGAATGTGGTTTTGCCTTTTTAGCCTTCCTTATTCTCCCCTCCTTTGCACCCACTTCCCCTACATGAGATAGTTTACCCTACCATGTCTCTCCCCATCTCCTCTTGCCACTTTCCTCTCTCACCTCATAATTTCATCCTTTGAGTATTCTCCCTTCCCAACAAATTCAACCTATGCCCTCTATCCATATTTAACTGTAACCATATACACACACATTCACATATGTATTCATATGACCACACCCCTTCTTCCATTATTTTCATAGTGAGAAAGATATCATCAGTCACAGTTATTGCTTTTCCATATAGGAATGTAAATAGTTCAACTTTGATAAGTTCCTTTTGATTTCTTTTCCTGATTACCTTCTCAGGCATCTCTTCCTTCTTGTGTCTGGATGTCAAATTTTCTATTCAATTCTGGTTTTTCCTCAAGAATGCTTGAAAGTCCTCTATTCCACTGAATGACCATATTTTCCCCTGAAACAAAATACTCAGTTTTGCTGGGTAGGTGACCCTTGGGTTCATTCCCAGTTCTTTTGCCCTCTGGAATATCATATTCCATGCCCTTCGATCCCTCAGTGTAGAAGCTGCCAGGTCCTGGGCTATTCTGATTGTGTTTCCACAATATTGAAATTGTTTCTTCCTGGCTGCTTGTAGTATTTTCTCCTTGATCTGGGGATTCTGGAACCTGGCTATAATATTCCTGGGAGTTTTCTTTTTGGGATCTTTTTCAGGAGGTGATAGGTGGATTCTTTCAACCTCTATTTTGCCCTCTGGATCTAAAACATCAGGGCAGTTTTCCTTGAGAATTTCTTGAAGGGTGATTTCTAGGTTCTTTCCTTGATCATGGCTTTCAGGTAGTCCAATAATTTTTAAATTGTCTCTCCTGGATCTATTCTCCAGGTCAGTGGTTTTTCCCATGAGATATTTCACATTGCCTTCTACTCTTTTGTTTGTTTGGATCTGCTTAACAGCATCTTGATTTCTCATAAAGTCATTAGCTTCCATTTGCTCCAGTCTAACTCTGAAGGAATGAATCTCCTCAGTGAACTTTTGAGATTCTTTTTCCATCTGGCAAATTCGACTTTTTAGGCATTCTTCTCCTCGTTGCCCTTTTGGGCCTCCTTTGCCATTTGAGTTAGTCTATTTTTTAAGGTGTTGTTTTCCTCAGTCAGGCTGTTGACCCTCATTTCATACTTTTCCTGCATCCTTCTCATTTCTCTTTCCAATTTTTCCTCCACTTCTCTTATTTGATTTTTAAAGTCCTTCTTAAGGTCCTCTATGGCCTGCAACCCGCTCATGTTTTCCCCTGGGGCTTTTGGAGCAGGACTTCTGACCTCACAGTCCTTTTCCCTCTCTATGCCCCCAAAATAGGAGTCTAGGGTTGCATTTTCTGTTTCCTTTGCCTTGGCATGTTGCCACTTAATTACTTGACTTTTGGGCTTGTTGCCACACTATGGCTTTAGGGCCAGCTAGAGGAATTTTCGTCCGGAACGTGTGGGGGGCAACTTCCGTTTCTGGCAAGCTGTAAACCCACCCACAACTTCCACCCTAGATCCCAATCCAGATCCAGGGAGGTTAAAGCAAGAGCGATTACCCCCCAAGACTGATCGCTGGATCTCCCCACGATTTGTAGGCTGGGAGCCGGAAATGCCTCTGAAAGCTACACAGTGGCGTGTCTCCTCAGCAGCTTCTAGCCCCCAGGGGAGGGAGCTGACGCATTCCCCAAATACAGGTCCCAAAGTCCATAGGACACTAACCTCTTACTTTGTCCTAGGCAAGTCTATGTTGATAATTCTGGCGTCTCCACAGTTCCTGGTGTTCTGGGGTTCCTCCAGCCGGCTGCTGGCCCTGCCGCCCTGGGGCTAAAACCTCGGCTCACGTGGACCTGGGCTCGGCTCGGCTCTGGCGCTCTGCGCGCTGCCGGCTCCCAGACCACTGCGCTGGTCCTTCCTGCAGGGTGCTGGGCTGTCCTCAGCGGGAGGTTAGCTTCTCTGTGTCGTTCTGTGGGTGCTGGGGCTCCAGAAGATTTTCAGAGTCCTTTTTTACATAGTTTGTGGAGAATCTGGGGGCAGAGAGGCTTGGACGAGCAGTTTCTACTCCGCCATCTTGGCTCCGCCCCCCTGTGTTGACTTTTTTTATAAATTATTGTGATGGTTCTATAAGAGTAGAACTTCTCAACATTTTTTGTCACATTGTTCTTGAAAGTGTTATTATGTCCTGTGTCTTGTTTGGAGCAGGCTAATGTATTTGTAGTTATCATTTTGTTTTTTTTTTCCATTTGTTTAATGTGACATTGATTCAAGCTTAAAGCCTGTTTCCTTCATGCGTATTAAAATATTATTTTTGTTAAGACCATATGACATTTTGACATAATTGAATAAAGATTTCTTAAGCTGAAAGGCTTAATTTTTATTTCAGATGTACTTTATGTCCTATGTCGTATATCTACTATCTCTCTGTCTGTCAAGACTGTATGGATGTTGATCAAGTATTTACTTATTTGGATATTTGTTTTTTTCTTCAATAGAACATAAGTTCCTTGAGGGAAAGGACTCTCCTTTTGTCTTCCAAATTTCTTTGCCTAGCACATTTCCTGATAAGTAGCAAATATTTACCAAATGCCTCTTGATTGATTGATTCATATTTTCCCAACTGCTTTTTTCCAGTGATTGTACTAAGCATTTGATATCCTTTTTTTTTTTTTTAGATATTTGATGTCCAGAGGAATCCATGTCTTCTGATGCTAAATCCTGTGCCCTTTCTACTACCCTAGTGAAGCTGCTCTTCTCATATTTGGGTTTTTTTTAATTGCCATTTATACTTTTTTAGATTACATATCAATTATTTTCTCTACTGCCAGGGATGAATAAAAATAGTGGGTTTTTTTGTTTGTTTCATAAAAATCATAATAGATTTTCCCATTAGAGTTAATGTAACTTTCTGAAGAAAATAGAGGTGTTGAAATTTTTATTAAAAAAAATAAGGCTAAAATTTTGAAACTAGGTGAGATTGCTAATAAAATCATCATCAGATGACATGTAATTCTAACCAATTGTAAAAATCTTTCTTATATTTACCATATATTCCATTGATGAGTTCATGTTAATTCCTGCTTTGCAAAAATGGATCAAAATTATAATCATGAGCAACCTCATCATCTAAAAACTAAATAATATATCCAAGAATGAAGTGAACCTTTTCTTTTTCTTTACATGTTTGTGATGTCATGTACCCACTGATGGATATGAGTAATTATTAGTATTTGAACCTAGTCAAAACATTTGAATAAAACTTATGCTGTGTTTGCTTTAAAATATATCTTCAACAGATTTTATCTTTTATACTAGGATTTGAAAAGGAAAAATAATCAGCACTGGAACATTAAAATATGCTAATTAACTTTAGAGTAGTTACAATAATATTTTGATGTTAAAATCTTTAACTATTCCAAATTTTGTGCCTAAATATATCACAAATGACTAAATATTCCTCCATAGCCTTTACTAAAATTTCGTATTATCATATTAATATCTCTACTTTTTAAATTGTTTTCAACAAAGCAATCAAACTTTTATAAATATTTCTGTCATATGTATTGTTATGATAATCGTTAATAGAACATAGCATTCTGAGACTCCCAATACAGCCAATGAATAGTGTAAAATGGCAATTCTCAATTCCTCATCTAATAATAGCAAATGAATTGAGAACCATCTATGCTCTGCATTTTCTGACATATTCATTTAATGTTTCCTGTCTATTATTGTAGCGGAAGCTGCGTTTCTAATTGTGTCTGGAGGTTTTGGCTACCTCTTTGCAAAGCTTTTAAGGAAATAAAAAAATTCCCGATGTTTTCTTTTTTCACAATTAATCCTTACTCAGATTAATTCAAGGTCATTCACTCTAAATTTCTGGAAAGACTACATTCTGGAACTTCAAGTGATACTTAAAAATATTTCTGCATATGTATATTTAGTTACTTATTTAGTTACTAAATAGTTATAATGTAATAAAGCTATTAGCCAGGAGATTTGCAAATATATACTTAACCTGACTTTTAAAGCCAGCCCCAATTTCAACTCCAACTAACTTTCTGGTCCTACTTCATTTTAGTCCCCTTAACACATGCTCTCCATTTCAATCAAATTATTCTACCAGCTGCTGTGAATACACAAAACATTCCCATGTGAAACAATAAATTTCTTACCTCAGAGCCTTTGACCAGCTGTTCTCCCATATCTGAATACCCTTCTGCTTTTTCTCTTCCTCTTAGAATCCCTGCTTTCCTTTACATCACAGCTCAGGACAGTTTTCCTACATAAATCTTTTTTTTTAATATCTCCAATTATTAGAATATTTTCCCTCTCGACATTTCTTTGTATTTCATGTTATTTTCTTGTATGTGTACATGTATTTATTTTCTAATCTCCTTGGTACCTACATGTGAGCTCCATACCATCAGACAAGCAGGAAACATATAAATTAAATTGAACTGAACTTAGCAAAAGTCAAGTTAGCAGTATTTTAATGAATAAATAATTATGCTTTGTAACTATCCCTTTTTAGATCAAATTGTATTTTAAGTGCTCAAAGGAACCTATTATAATAGATCCCTCTTCATCTTCAATCTTTTTTTTTTCACACTATTAATTTGCTTAGCAAACCATTCCCCCCAAGGAAAATGCAAAGGTATACTTGAAACCAAACTACCTTTGGATAACCACTGATTAAAGATTATCTGGTTGCTAATTAATGGAGCCCCTTTCTAAAAAAAAAAACATACTTTATTTGACATTTCATTAAATCTCAAGAATGAACAAAGTGTATGTTTATTACATTGTAAAAATTTTGTAATTGCTCAAAGTTCTTACTGTAAAGCTTTTTCTGAAAATGAACCTTTAGATATAATAGAAAATAAGTTTATTGAGGCTTATGAAGACATACAAATTAGTAATTGGAGTTTTCTTTCTAAAACTACTTAAAGATTTCTTCCACATTTCAATTTATAAATTTGAATTAACATTTTCATCACCACTGTGGGGGTTTTATTGGGTGCTGTAAAAGTCAAAATTGCAGAGAACTAATATGTGAGAATTAGATAATTGCGTACAACTGCAAAAATGCTTTATGGAAATGAGCCTATATATCTCCTAGTTTTTAAGGGGGTGTCGGGTGTTATTCCTTTGGAGAAACGATCTGAGGATAAACAACTGTCAATTCAATTCAATTCAATAATCATTTATTAAGTAAATACGATGTGCCAAGAACTGTGCTAAGCACTGGGGCTGCAAAGGGGGAAAAAGCAAAACTCTTCTTTCTGTTACAGTGAATGGAGACAAAATGTACACCACTGGTGTCAAACTCAAATAGAAACAGAGGCTTCTAAATGGTAAATTTATATCCTTGCTGCCCACATATTAACATAGATTAAGCAGTAATAGTGTTTGTTTTATTATATTTATCTTCTTAAATCTTACCCAGTTACACTTTAATATGATTCTGGCCCCACTTAGCATTGTGGGCCATGTGAATATGTGTATGTGTTTCTGTATATGTACATCTATGTTATCTGTGGGAGGCTAAGTGACAGATAAAGAGACAGACAGAGAAACAGAGAATGACAGTGACAAAGTGACAGAGGTAGACAGAGAGGGAGAGAGACAGAGACAGAAAGACAGAGAAAGACACAGAGAATAACTTCAGGATATGGGGGAGAACATTAGAAGCTGAAGAGTGGGGCGGCTAGGTGGCGCAGTGAGTAAGAGCGCCGGCCTCGGAGTTTGGATGACCCGAGATCAGATCCGGCCTCAGAAAATGAGCACCCACGCATAAATAATGACTAGCCGTGTAACCTTGAGCAAGTTACTTAACCCCAATTGCTTTAAAAAAAAAAAAGAAGTTGAAGAGTAAGTGTCTGGCACTACTCATACTGCAGAAGGTGATACCACAACTGTGCTTTGACTGAAGGCAGGAATTCTTCATACTAGAGGTGACAATGCTTAATGTTATCACCATCAGGTGGGGGGTGGAGGAGAACTGCCTATGTAAAGGTAAAGAGTTACAGAAATCTTATCTGCAGTTTACAGAATAAATTAGTTGCCTAAGGCCCTGAGGGGTTAAATGGTTTGCTCTTGATAACACAATAAACATATAGCAGAAGCAGGAATTAAATTAATATAAATCTCATTTTAAGATAGGGTCTTCTCTTCATTTTGGTGTTTCCACTCTCAATAAAATGGTTTAATTTTTAAACAAGTAAAGGCATATATAATGTCATATAGCCATATTAGATTTAGTGAAACCTGAAAAAGTTTAATAAAACATTTGTAAGTAAATTAACAAGCATTTTAATCTCAGAGCATCGATATTGGCAATGACAATGACTAGGAAGGGTTTCCTGCTGAAGGTGGGATCTGAGCAGAATCTTGAAAAAAGATAGTATCGGAGATCAAAGTGAGGAGGAGGAGCATTCAAGAATCAAGGACACCCTGAAAAGGCAAAATTTAGGGAAATGTGTGAGGAAGAATATCGTAATTTCAAGATCATAGAACATGTGGAAGGGGATCAGTTCTAAAAAAAAAAACACTAAGGAGATAAGAAGGCCTAGGTTATGAAGGGCCACAAAAGACATTTAGAATATTTACTATGATAAGACAAGTACTTTCTGATAATCACTCTGGAACTTAGTAGAGAATTAATGGGAGGGGGGAAATAAAGAAAGGACAACTATTTAAAGGCAATTACAATAGACAAGAGGTGATGAGAGTTTACCAGTTTGAAGGCTGTTGAGTAGAGAGAAGGAATATACATGAGAGATGTTGGAGAAGTAGAAACCACAAGATAACAACAAAGTGGATATTCAGGTGAGTGCAATTGAAGACTCATAGGTGAAAATTAAATTTCAGGCTTGGTTGATTATGAGGATGACAGTGTCTATAGCAGTAAAAGGGAAATTCAAAACAGTAGAGAGTTTAGGGCAAAGAAATAAGTTGTGGTTGGGAGACATTGAATTTTCGATATCTCTTGAACATCCAGTGTGAGAGATCCAAGAGGTAGTTGTTGATTCAAGACTGAAGCATTAGTGATGAAAATGTAGAACTAGAATAATTTCACAGATATGGTAATTGAATAAATGAGAGATGATGAAATCACCTACCAAGGTATTCTAAAGGGAGAAAAGAGGCCAGGACAGAGCTTTGGGGGACACTTAAGAGTGAAAAGTAACCAGCTCTAATTTACTTTTTAGAGACCACTATCAAATTTTCAGTTGGGAGCTTTTATACCTCAGAAATGGGGCAAAAATGCTCAGGGTTTTTTTTTATTTCTATGTTTAAGAAGGTTTTAAAAATTCAGAGTAAATTTAAAATTGTGTATGCATATATCCTAACACCACCCTCAGTTCAGTGATTAAAATTTTACCTGTATACCCCTCTCTTGCTTTATAATGAATACTTAAGCACAGAAAAGCATAGTTCAAGGTCAGAGAATGAAGCCATCAACAAAGAGTTCTGGTGAATATAGGCTGCTGCTGCTGCTGCTGCTACTACGACCACTACTACTACCACCACCACCACCACCATTACTACTACTACTACTACTTCTTCTTCTACTACTACTACTACTACCATCACCACCACCACCACCACCACCACTACTACTACTACTACTACTACTACTACTACTACTACTACTGCTGCTGCTGCTATTACTAAGCATTTATATGGCACTAAAGTTTTGAAATATGATATAATAATTTAAATAATATCCATTACCTCATTTGAGTCTCACATTATAGAGACATCTACAAAAGAAGAACCAGCAAAGTAAACTATAAAGGGGTAGTCAGACTACTTTAGGAAAAATCAGATGAGATTCATGTCAAAAAAGTCTAGAGACAAACATGTAGAAGGGAAACAAGAATTAAAAAAAAAGATTGATACTGTCAAGTGCTAGAGAAAAGTTCAGGTAAAAGGCAATTCAGTTTGGAAATTTAAAAAATCACTGGTAACTTTAGAAAAAGGGGGTCCAGTTCAATGATGAGATTTGAAGACAAACTGAAGAAGATTTAGAATTAAGTTAGGAAGGAGAAGACAGAGTATATAAAATACTTTTGAGGAGGAATATAGGATGACACTTCCAGTTGTCAAATCAAGTAAATGTTTATTTTAGTTTGTTTTATTTTTAATTTATGGAGTAAAACCTACATTTCTCTAACAGTACAATAAAAAAGATGATTGCTCATAAATCTGCAAATCTACTAGGCAGAACTTGCTATTCCTTTCAAATATACAATGAAATTATCATGTAATTTTTTCCTTCCCTCCCCTCTCCACCAAGATAAGTATGCTTACACACACACACACACACACACACACACACACACAGAGAGAGAGAGAGAGAGAGAGAGAGAGAGAGAGAGAGAGAGAGAGAGAGAGAAAATTATTCTATACATACTTTTCTTCATCAGTTCTTTTTCTGGATAAAGATAATTACTTTCTATGTCCTTTATAGTTAGAAAATAGAAAAATAATGTATTTGAAATTATTCCTAAAACCATATTGCTATTATTACTGTACACAATGATCTTTTGATTCTGTTCATTTCACTCTTCTTTATTTCATGAAAGTTTTTGAAAATAATATGCAAATAACATTCAGTTATAATTGCTGTTTTTGAATTTCCCTACATTTTATTTTTACTCAATATTTTCTTTCTCAGCCTCTTTTTTTTTACCCTATTCCAATTACCTTACCTCTTCCCTTTACCCCCTTATTCATTATTTCTCCCTCAGCTCTAAAAGATCCTCCCTTATATATTCATTCCACTCTCCTAATCTTAATGAAAACACCATTATAAAATTCCCTACTTCCATCCCCTAATTGTCTCACCTCTCTAGAAGTTCAGAAGACTTTTAATCCTTTTCAGATACACAGTTGTTGCATTTTCAACTCAGATGAAAATAAGGTTCTGATATAACTAGCCCTTCACCTTCACCTGCTTGATGTCTATTAGTTTCTCCTTTCACACCACATTTTTTATGAGATAATTTCTCCTTTTAACTTTTTCCTAACCATTTTTTAAGAATCGTATCATCATATACAACTAAGCCCCAAACTTTTTTCAATATACTTCAGTAATGATAAATTTTAAAAAATACTATTACTAATAATAATTATTGAATAAGTATTAATATTATTAACATTTTCATATAACATAAGTAAACACATTGATTTCAATTGGTGACTTAGAGTCTTTAATAATTTCTTCGTCTTTCTCGTAGATCTTTTATATCAAATTTCTCATTGATTCTGGTCTTTTTATTACAAATTCCTGAAAGTGTTTCAGTTCAACAAATGCTCTTTACTTTTCTTTTTTTTAATTTATCATTCAGAATTATACCCAACTTTGCTAGATAGGTTATTTATAAATGCAACCTCCTTCCTCCCCCCCATCTCCTTCACACTTCAGAATATAAAATTCCAAGACCTATGGACTTTTAGGGTAGAAGCTGCCAGTAGTGAAATATTGATTGATTTTGCACGATACATTTTTCTTGTTACTTTCAAAATTATCTCTTTAACCTGGGAATTTTGAAACTTGACTATGGCACTACTATAATTTTTCTTCCTAGGATCTCTTTCAGGCGGCATTTGGTAAATTCCTTTTTTTCCTATTTTACCTTCTTGTTCTAGAATTTCAGGGCAATTTTCCTTAACAATTTCTTTTAAGATTGTTTCCAGATTCTTTTTTTTAATCATAAATTTCAAGTAGTTCTACAAATCTTATATTTTTCCCCTTGATCTGTTTGCCAGGGCAGTTGTTTTTCTAATTAGATGCTTTAGATTCTCTCTTTTTTTTTCTTGTTTTATTATATATTGGTGTCTTTTAATTTCATTTGAATTTATACTTGCCCAATTCTACTTTTAAAATAATTATTTGCTTCCTTAAGATTGTTTTTCTTTTTTTAATTGGTTTGATATTTTTCATAATTTTCTTGAATTAAATTTATTGCTTTTCTAATTGTTTCTCATTCTCTCATTTTCTTTTTTAATTCCTTTGAAGTCCTTCTAAGATTTCTTTTTCAGCTTGTGACCATCTGACATTACTCATTAGGATAAGAATCATTTTTTTGAACTTCACTATCTTCCTATGAATATGAACCTATATATTCTTTTAACTATTAATGGTTGGGTTCCTTTTCCTTTACTTACTCATATTTATTTTTTTATTTCTTTATTTTATTTTTAGTAGCTTACAATTATTATTATCAAGTTTTAATCCAGGTTGTGGGTAACCTTGCTCTAGGCCTCAGGTTTTCTCTACTGTTTTTTCTGAATTCTGGCCTTGGATTCAACCTCAGGGACTCCTCTCTTCCTCCCCTAGGTCCTGGTCAAACTGTCATGAAATTGTTCTTGCTTCCTAGGATGCTGTACTCATTTGTCTTGGGTCCCTCCTCACCCATTCCATGGCTAAGGATCATATCTGGTCATCACTGCTAGGCCTGACTTACAGAAACAGCAGGAGGTCCATCAATCTTCCTCCTCTAAGTATCTGCTGTTCTTTTTATGAAAATTTGTAAGGTAAAAGTTCCTAAGGTGAAAATTCCTGAGGCAATGAATGATGTGAAAGTTGAGGCAAAATTTCTTGAGCCAGTTTGCTTCCTTCAGTGCCAACTGTTTGTTCATTCAGCACAGTTGGCCTGGAGGTGTATACCTTTCACTAACATCAATCCTCAGTCCCTGGGCTCTTCTCTGAGGATTTTTAAGATGTCATAGGAGGACAACTGCTTTGCCCCTTTGTTTTTGCTGCTCTATATCATATGCGATTCTCTCTTTGTGGAGGAAATCTGGAACATCTGGAAATTTCTAAACTACTCAGTCTTTTCTCAGAATATACTCCCTTTTTATTTTATTTTTAAAAACTGGGGGTTGGGGGAAAGGACATGTTTTGTAGGCAGCAGGGCAAATGCCAGTAACAAGGGAAAGTGAAGATTAATGTAAGACTGAGGATGATAAAGCAGATAATCTATTGTAAGAAGGGGATGGAATGGAATCAAGGGTGTGTCTAAAAGAGTCTGTCTGGGCAGAAGGGCCATTTCTTCATGCGAGAGAGTAGAGGAGGAAGAGGGAGAAAAAAAAGCTCTCAGGGAATGGCTCCTGCTTCATAGGTGCTTTCTAGGTAATATGAGGCAAGATTCTTGATTGAGGAAGAACAGTAAGATGAAAAGTGGGTGGGAGGGATGTTTAAAGAGAGACAAGAATCTTCAGAATCACCTGTTTATGATTATTCAAATAGGAAACCAATTGGGGAAGAATAGAATGTCTTGCTTCAATGAGTGTTTCATTGAGATTAGGTAAAATTAATGTGCAGTGAATTGTATTGTATTATAATATTTTCTAGCAGATTGTGTAGAGGGGCAGGCACAGAACTTGGAGCAGACACTGCAAATGAGACAGGTTTGGGTATGGCCATGTATCATAAGCAATAGAACAGAGAAAAAAAAAACTTAATCTAGATTTTAATCAATTTCCCAAGGAATTGAATTAGGGAAGAGAGGGGGTGGTGTAGCCAGTGGCAGATGCGGGCTCGTAAAACTGAAAAGGGTGGAGAGATTGGATGTTAGTTGAGAAATAAGGACGGAATTTTAAGAGGTAAAAGTGCAATTATCACAGATATCATCAGTTAAGATATTTTACACTTCATAAACTTGGAAGTGTAACTCCTGTGCAGTATGGGAAGATTAAGGATATGACCATCTCTATGGGTTCCTGAGGTGGAATGGAGGAGTAGCCTTCCAGAATTGAGTAGATCAAGGGGAATGGGAGTAAGGAATTTAGTGACCAGAGACAATGGGTTTTGCACAATATACAGGGATTCAGAATCTTTGGGCTGGGGGGAATGTAAATAGTTAAGTGTATGGTGGCTATTGAATTCTTTACTACAGTTATCAGAAGCTGGAGAAAAGTTCATATGAGGGAAACCAATGATAAGACTCTTCATCTATTCAGATTCAACCTCATAAAAAGTGGCAATTTTGCCTTCCAGGAGCCCCACATCAGAATAAACAAACAGAAAGTATGTCCTGGAAGAGACTGGACAGGAGGCAGGATCTAGCAGTTCTAGGTGGTTTGATCTTAAACATCTCCCCAAAAGCAGGAGAAGTCCAAGAGATAAAGAGAGAGGCCAAGAATCCTGGGGTCTGTATGAAATTGGTGAGAATACACTGGAGCAAGGAAGATAAAGCACAGTGACCTAGATAGGTAGATTATGAGGAAGATCTAGAGTTTCCTGGTAAGGGCCTGGAGTGAGAGCAGAGAACAGGAGGCACATAGCATTGGACAGAATGCCCGGGATAAACTGAACCCTCAAACACACACACACACACACACACACACACACACACACACACACACACACACCCCAATAAAATATTCATGCTATTACTACATTATATTTTATATCTAAATGAAAAAAAAGTCTAGCCTTTCCCATAAAAAATGTAAATTGATAATTTAATGGCAGCAAATCATACTATCTGATTCTGCTATCTGATGGCTTTTATGCTTAGCTATATACAAATTACAGATTATGTCCACATAGGAAAAAAGTAAAATTGAGTTATGTTAATTATGTAAATCAATATAGATAGATTAAACCAAATAATTCCAGAAACTTTAAAATCTTCTTGAAAATTTGTAAGAAAATTTAGACAGCTTTAAGAAAAAAAATATATTATTGATGCTTTCAAAGTCTCAATGACCTCTCTTTCACTCTAAAATTATCATTTATTTTTATAGAATATTATAGAATTACAGTGTTATTATTATAGAATTGATATAATAGCTAACAATTGCTCGTATTTACATAGTATTTTAAAAAGGTTATCTCATTAAATCCTCACAACAACCCTGGGAGGTAATCATCCCCATTTTATAGATATATAAGGCAGAAAAAGAAATTAATTTTCCCAGAGTTAAAAAAAAGCCTAGTAAATGATGCATATTTCAAATTCCCATCTTTGACTCCAAATCCAGTATTCTTTTTCATTTTGCTGCCTACTTGACTCTACTGGATTATTAGATTGATAAGGATTAAATTGATTGCATGAGGATTTGAATGCAGAAGAACAACCTCTGTTTGGGTATGGCTTTGTTTGGTTACATATATGGTTTGGTTACATCTCCTAGATACAAGCTTTCTTTATTCTCTGATCTCACCTACAGTCCCACCTCCCTACCCTTTTCCATGCCCAATAACATGAAGTAGACCTAAAATAAATCTGGGGCTCAGACTTGATTACTTGATTTTTCCTGGAATCGCTGATGTAGTTTCCTGGTCATCTATAGGCATAAAATTCTCAAGTAGATAAAGTCTAGGCTCTTTGTACTTGGTGGATTTCTGAAACCCATCGAACATACTTACCTTAGCCTGTTGACCAGATGCATTTCCATATGGAGTTAAGGGAAGCACAGTCTAGAAAAAGTTAAATGCCACTGTGTGTTTTATGGATTTTCTTGCTACTTTAGATTAAAATAATATTTCTTGTATTAAGTGTTCAATGACTTACAAATGCCTCATTTTCTCCCAATGGCAAATCTAAATTAAAGAGCTGACATCAGAATTGCACCTCTGATAACACTATGAAGATGAAAGCATTTGTTTATCACTGAACTTCTTCAACATACTAAAAACAAAACAAAACAAAATCTTCCTAACTTATCTTTAAAATACATATATTTCAGGGGGCGGAGCCAAGATGGCGGAGTAGAAACAGCGAGTCCAAGCCTCTCTGCCCCCAGATTCTCCACAAACTACGTAAAAAAGGACTCTGAAAAACTTCTGGAGCCCCAGCACCCACAGAACGACACAGAGAAGCTAACCTCCCGCTGAGGACAGCCCAGCACCCTGCAGGAAGGACCAGCGCAGTGGTCTGGGAGCCGCAGCGCGCAGAGCGCAGGAGCTGAGCCGAGCCCAGGTCCACGTGAGCCGAGGTTTTAGCCCCAGGGCGGCAGGGCCAGCAGCCGGCTGGAGGAACCCCAGAACACCAGGAGCTGTGGAGACTCCAGAATTATCAACATAGACTTGCCTAGGACAAAGTAAGAGGTTAGTGTCCTATGGACTTTGGGACCTGTATTTGGGGAATGCGTCAGCTCCCTCCCCTGGGGGCTAGAAGCCACTGAGGAGACACGCCATTGTGTAGTTTTCATAGGCATTTCCGGCTCCCAGCCTACAAATCGTGGGGAGATCCAGCGATCAGTCTTGGGGGGTAATCGCTCTTGCTTTAACCTCCCTGGATCTGGATTGTGATCTAGGGTGGAAGTTGTGGGTGGGTTTACAGCTTGCCAGAAACGGAAGTTGCCCCCCACACGTTCGGGACGAAAATTCCTCTATCTGGCCTTAAAGCCATAGTGTGGCAACAAGCCCAAAGTCAAGCAATTAAGTGGCAACATGCCAAGGCAAAGGAAACAGAAAAATGCAACCCTAGACTCCTATTTTGGGGGCATAGAGCAGGAAAAGGACTGTGAGGTCAGAAGTCCTGCTCCAAAAGCCCCAGGGGAAAACATGAGCGGGTTGCAGGCCATAGAGGACCTTAAGAAGGACTTTAAAAATCAAATAAGAGAAGTGGAGGAAAAATTGGAAAGAGAAATGAGAAGGATGCAGGAAAAGTATGAAATGAGGGTCAACAGCCTGACTGAGGAAAACAACACCTTAAAAAATAGACTAACTCAAATGGCAAAGGAGGCCCAAAAGGGCAATGAGGAGAAGAATGCCTTAAAAGTCGAATTTGCCAGATGGAAAAAGAATCTCAAAAGTTCACTGAGGAGATTCATTCCTTCAGAGTTAGACTGGAGCAAATGGAAGCTAATGACTTTATGAGAAATCAAGATGCTGTTAAGCAGATCCAAACAAATGAAAGATTAGAAGGCAATGTGAAATATCTCATGGGAAAAACCACTGACCTGGAAAATAGATCCAGGAGAGACAATTTAAAAATTATTGGACTACCTGAAAGCCATGATCAAAGAAAGAACCTAGAAATCACCCTTCAAGAAATTCTCAAGGAAAATTGCCCTGATGTTTTAGATCCAGAGGGCAAAATAGAGGTTGAAAGAATCCACTGATCACCTCCTGAAAAAGATCCCAAAAAGAAAACTCCCAGGAATATTATAGCCAGGTTCCAGAATCCCCAGATCAAGGAGAAAATACTACAAGCGGCCAGGAAGAAACAATTTCAATATTGTGGAAACACAATCAGAATAGCCCAGGACCTGGCAGCTTCTACACTGAGGGATCGAAGGGCATGGAATATGATATTCCAGAGGGCAAAAGAACTGGGAATGAACCCAAGGGTCACCTACCCAGCAAAACTGAGTATTTTGTTTCAGGGGAAAATATGGTCATTCAGTGGAATAGAGGACTTTCAAGCATTCTTGAGGAAAAAACCAGAATTGAATAGAAAATTTGACATCCAGACACAAGAAGGAAGAGATGCCTGAGAAGGTAATCAGGAAAAGAAATCAAAAGGAACTTATCAAAGTTGAACTATTTACATTCCTATATGGAAAAGCAATAACTGTGACTGATGATATCTTTCTCACTATGAAAATAATGGAAGAAGGGGGTGTGGTCATATGAATACATATGTGAATGTGTGTGTATATGGTTACAGTTATATATGGATAGAGGGCATAGGTTGAATTTGTTGGGAAGGGAGAATACTCAAGGGATGAAATTATGAGGTGAGAGAGGAAAGTGGCAAGAGGAGATGGGGAGAGACAGGGTAGGGTAAACTATCTCATGTAGAAGAAGCAAGGGGAAGTGGTTGCAAAGGAGGGGGAGAATAAGGAAGGCTAAAAAGGCAAAACCACATTCACATTGAATTTGGTTCAGGGAGAAAATGACATACATACTAAATGGGATATCTCAACCTGCAGCAGGATAGGGGGAAGGGAGATGAGAGGAGGGATGATGGATGGGAGGGCATCCTTGGGGTGAGGGGAGGCTGGAAGTACCCACTATAGAAGAGGGACAGGATCATGTAGGGAATGGACCAGGTGGGGGGTGGGATGAGTGGGAGGGAATTATAAGCAGCCTTGTACAATATATCTACTATGATAATGTTTTGCATAGCTAGACATGTACAACATATACTGAATTACTTATCTCCCAAGAAGGAATGGGTGACAAGGGAGGAAGGAAATGGATCTGAAATTCAAGGTCGTAACATTAAATGTTTCAAATATATATATAAATACTATTATTAATACTCTTTTGCCTGTAATTGGGAGATAAGATGTGCAGGCATTGGGACACAAAGATTCATCTTCCTCTAATGGAAAAGTCGATGGGGGTATGGGAGAAGGTATGGGAGAGAGCAGATTGGAGGAAGCGATATCTTGTGGGACTGCTATTCTGGGAGGTTGGGTAGGGGAATAATGGGGGGAAAATGATTGTAACTCAAAATCTGGCGGAAATGAATGATGTAAAACAGAAGTTAATAAAGTATTTGTTTAAAAAAAAATACATATATTTCAGAGATTCTATTTAGATATGGTTTTCTTAGCAGGAGCACTTAAAGGTATTAAATACAACAAAATGTTCATTATTTCTCTTACAGAATTTCAATATTTTTCTTCATTTCAGCTTAATCTTTGTCATAAGCCTTTTTTTTTTTTTTTTTGGTTTTTGGAGGGCGATTGGGGTTAAGTAACTTGCCCATGGTCACACAGCTAAGTTTTTATTTGTGTGTGCATTAAGTGTCTGAGGCCAGATCCGACCTCAGGTCCTTCTGACTCCAGGTCCAACACTCTACTCACTGCACCACCTAGCCACCCATAAGCCTTTTTTTTTAAAAAAATCTTTTTTATATCACATTCTAAGATTTCCTCACATTTACTTTAGTTATTATTTGATTGTGCTTGCTTTATATATGATCTCTTTTTCACTGATCTCTTGTAATATCTTTCTTTCAGCCTTGAAAACTCTAGATTGTGTATGGGATAATTCTGGACTATTCCATTTGGTTAATTATTTATGGAGTTATTAATTGATCTCATTGGGGAAGGAATATAGATTCTTCAATAAAAGTTGCATAATTATTCAGACATTTAAAATCTTATATTTACTTTTAGTATATAACCTTCATTTCCACAAAATTTGGAATTACAAATTGTCTACCCATCTTTCCCCTACCCAACGCCCCAAGACAGCAATCCCCCTGTATATCCCCTTCCCCAATCTGGTCTCTCCTGTAAGCTCCCCCATTCCCCCTCAGAATTTCTGGAAGGCCAAGATGGATCTCCATACCCTAGTGGCTGTATTTGTTATTTCTCAGTTACATGTAAAATAATGATGATGATGATGATGATTTTAAACATTTGGTTTTAAAAAATTGAATTCCAGATTCTTACCTTCCTCCCTCATCACCCACCCTTACTGGGAAAATAAGCAACTCAATATAGGGTGCACATATGTACCTATGCAAAACATATGCATAAGGGATATATTGTGAGAGACTGACTATATTTCTTGCCATCCTATCTCACCCCCCCAATTATTCCACTCTCTACTTTCACCCTGTCCCTTTCCAAAAGTATGTGTTCTAACTACCCCCCCCCACCCCAAACCTGCCCTCCCCTCCATCATCCCCTTTTCATTCATTCATTTCCTCTCTACTCTTCTATGGGGCAAGATACCCTTTTGAGTGTGAATGTCATTCCCTCACTGAGCCAAATTCAATGAGAGTAAGGCTGACCCATTGCTTTTGGCCTTCCTATTCTTCTCCTCCATTTTAATAGTTATTCCTTGTCTCTTCTATATGAGATAATTTACCCATTCTGTCTATCCCCATCTCCTCTCATTATATTCCTCTCTGTCCTCTCAATTTCACTTTTTGAATATTATCCCTTCTTATTCAAATGTTCCTGTGCCCTCTGTCTATTTATACCTATACACAGATATACACACTCACACATGTATTCATACACACATATACCCTCTTATATAGACATATATATATTTATGTATACACATATATGTATATATATATATATATATACATATATATTTGCGTGTGTATATATATATTCCCTTCAACTATCCTCATACTGAGAAAAGTTTCATAATTTACAATTATCTTTTCTCCATGTAGGCATGTAAATAATTCAACTTTGATAAGTTTCTTATGATTTGTTTTCCCTCTTTACTTTCTCTTGCTTCTCGTATTTTGATGTCAAATTTTCTATTACTTTTTTATCAAGAATGGTTGAAAGTCCTCTATTTCTTTTCCCCTGGAACATTATACTCAGTTTTGCTGCATAGGTGATCCTTGATTCTATATTTAATTTTTATGCATTCATTCATTCATTCATTCGTTTGTTTGTTTGTTTTTTAATCAATTGCTTTATTAACTTCTAGTTTGCATCATTCATTTCTACAAGATTTTGAATTACATATTTTCTCCCCATTTTTCCCCTACCAGACACCCCAAAATAGTGATTGCATTGGATAGCCCCTCCTCCAATCTACTCATTCCCCTATCTTCCCCCATACCCCCTCCAACTTTCCAGTAGGGCATAGTGGATCTTTATGCCCCAGTGACTCTATATCTTATTTCCCAGTTACGTGTAAAATAAGATGAATAATAATATAAATATTTTAAACATTTGATTTTAAATCCTTGAATTTCAGATTCATTCCCACCCTCCCTTGTTAACCACCCTTACTGGGAAGATAAGCAATTTGATATAGGTTGTACATGTGTAGCTGTGTAAAATATTTTCATAGTGGATATATTTTAAAAGACTGACTATAATCCCCTCCCTCCTATCCCACATCCTACTTGTTCTATTCTCTACTTTGATCCTGTCCCTTTTCAAAAGCGGGTGCTTCCAACTTCCTTCCCTCCACCCCAGCCTGCCCTCCCTTCCATCATCACCTCTTTCATCCCCTTTCCCCTACTCTCATATAGGGTGAGATACCCTATTTCTTGTGTATGTCATTCCCTACCTAAGTCAAATTCAATGAGAAAAAGGTTGACCCATTCCCTTTTTCCTTCCTGTTCTTTACCTCCACTGTCACTATTTTCCCTTGCCTCTCCTAAATGAGACAGTTTACCCCATTCTGTCTCTCCCCATCTCCTCTCATTATATTCCTCTCACCTCTTAATTTCATCTAAGTGTCATTCCTTCCTCTTAAATTGGTCCTGTGCCCTCTATCAACATAAAACTGTACTCATATATACACACATTCACATATGTATTCATATGCCTATATACCCTCTTATATATACATATATATGTATATATATATATATATGTGTGTGTGTGTGTGTGTGTGTGTGTGTGTGTGTGTGTGTGTGTGTGTATGGGAATATATGTGTGTACACACACAAACAGATACATTTCTATTCCTTTCAATTATTCTCATACTGAGAAAAGTTCCACATGTTACAAATGTCATTATTCCATGTAGGGATGTAAATAGTTCAACTTTGATAAGTTCCTTATAATTTCTTTTCCCTGTTTACCTTCTCATGCTTCTCTTGTTTCTTGTATCTGAATGTCAAATTTTGTATACAACTCTGTTTTTTTTTTTCATCAAGAATGCTTGAAAGTCCTCCATTCCACTGAATGACGATATTTTCCCCTGAAACATGATACTCGGTTTTGCTGGGTAGTTTATTCTTGGTTTTAGTCCCAGCTCCTTTGCACTCCAGAATATCATATTCCAAGCCCTAAAATCCCTCAGTGTAGAAGCTTCCGGATCCTATATCATCCTGATTGTGTTTCCATAATATTAATTTTTTTTTCTTCCTGGTTGTTTGTAATATATTCTCCTTGATCTGGGAATTCTGGAATCTAGCTATTAAATTTCTAGAAGTTTTCGTTTTGGGAACTTTTTTAGGAGATGATTGTAGATTCTTTCACACTCTGTTTTACCCTCTAGTTCTAAAAAATCAGGGCAATTTTACTTGAGGATTTCTTGAAGAATGATTTCTAACTTCTTTCTTTGATCATTGCTGTTAGGTTATACAATGATTTTTAAATTGTCTTTCCTTGATCTTTTTTCCAGGTCAATGGTTTTCCCAATGAGATATTTTACATTGTGTTCAATTTTTTCCTTTGTTTAGATCTGTTTAACAGTATCTTGATTTCTTATAGAGTCACTAGCTTCCATTTGCTCCAATCTAATTCTGAAGGAATAATTCTCTTCAGTGAGCTTTTGATAATCTTTATCCCTCTGGAAAATTCAACTTTTTAAGGCATTTTTCTCCTTGTTGCCTTTTTGAGCCTCTTTTGCCGTTTGATTTAGTCTATTTTTAATGTAATATTTTCTTCATTTAAGTTGTTGACTCTCATTTAATAATTTTCTGGCATCCTTCTCTTTTCTTTTCTAAATTTTTTCCTCCACTTCTCTTATTTGGTTTTCAAAATCCTTCTTAACGTCCTCTATGGCCAATAGCCATATCATATTTTGCTTGGAAGCTTTTGGTGCGGGAGTTCTGACTCTGCTCTCTTCCCCCTGATCCATGCTTTGATCTTTTTTGTCCCCAAAATAGGTGTGTATAGTTGGATTTCTCTGCTTGCTTTTCTTGTTTTGCCTGCTCATGTCACCATGCAATTACTTGACTTTTGAGCTTTTTGCCACAGAAGAACTCTGTTACCAGAGAGAGCAGCTTCATTATAATTCCTTAGGTTTTCTCAGCTACCAAAAGTATTTGTTGGTTGCCCTTTTTGAGCCTCCACACACTCTCACAAGCTTGTCTCACACCCCAGGACCTCCACCCTAGACCACAATCAAGATTCAAGCATGTTAAAGCAAGAGCAATTACCCATCAGACTGGTTACTTGGTCCTCCTGCAATCTATAGGCCAGGAGCTGAAGCTGCCACATGGCAGTGAGCAGGGACTTGATGGCCTTGGTGCCTCAGCTGCTTCTCCCTCCAGGCTATAAAGGACAACTGCACTCCTGAGCTACTGGATACCAAAGTCAACACTGCACTTACCTCTCACTTTGTCCTTAGCATATATGGGTTGATAAATCTGGAAACTGCCACAGATGCTGCTGATCTGAAGTCCTTCCAGTCAGCAGCCGCTTATCCCACCCTCAGGCTAAACCTTTGGCTAGCAAGGGGCTGCGCTTGCTTCACAGAGCATTGCACTGACCCTTTCCTCCTACCTGCTGGGCTGTGCTCATTGGGAGGTTAGCTTCTCTGTGTCATTTTGTGGGTTCTGTAGATCCAAAGTTTGTTCAGAGTCACCTTTTACATGAATTGGAGTTCCTGGGAGCCCATTATTCTTGATTTTGATCCTAGCTCCTTTGACCTCTGGAATATCATATTCCAAGTCCTTGGATCCCTTAATATAGAAGCTGCTAGATCAAATGTTATCCGGATTGTGTTTCCACAATATTCAAATTGTTTCTTCTTGGCGGCTTGTAATATTCTCTCCTTCATCTGGGAACGCCGAAACATGGCTATAATATTCCTAAGAGTTTTCTTTTTGGGATCTTTTTCAAGAGGTGACAGGTGAATTATTTCAATTTTTATTTTGCCTTATGGTTCTAAAATATCAGGGCAATTTTCCTTTAGGATATCTTGAAGGATGATTTCTAGGTTCTATTTTTTATCATGGCTTTCAGATAGTCCAATAATTTTTTAAATAATCTCTCCTGTATCTATTTTCTAGGTCAATGGTTTTCCCAGTGAGATATTTCACATTGTCTTCTATTACTTTTTTTTATTTGTTTGGGTCTATCTAATAGTATTTTGATTTCTCATAATGTCACTAGCTTCCATCTGCAACAGTGTAATTCTGAATGAATGATTCTCTGCAGCAAGCTTTTGAATTTTTTTTCCAATCTGGCAAATTCCACTTTTCAAAGCACTCTTCTCCTTATTGGCTGTCTGGTCCTCTTTTTGCCATTTTAATTCATCTATATATTTTTGCTTTTTTTTTTTGGAGGGCAATTGGGGTTAAATAACTTGCCCAAGGTCACACAGCTAGGTTTTTTGTTTGTGTGTGTTAAGTGTCTGAGGCCGAATCTGAACTCAGGTCCTTCTGGCTCCAGGGCTGGCGCTCTACTCACTGTGCCACCTAGCTGCCCCAATTAATCTATATTTTAAGGTGCTCTCTTCTTCAGTCATGTTGTTGACTCATTTTTCATGATTTTCTTCCATCATTCTCACTTATCTTCCCAATTTTTCATCTACTTCTCTAACTTGATTTTGAAAATCCTTATTTTGCTCCACTATGCCCTGTAAGCAGTTCATATTTTTCTTGGAATCATTTGGTGCAGGAGTTTCTGATGTCATTGTCTTCCTACTGTTCCATGCTGTGATCCTTTTTGTCCCCACAAAAGGAATTTAAGGTTTGATTGCTGTGTTTGCTTTGCTTCCTTTGCTTGCTTATGTTGCCCCTCAATTACTTGACTTTTGAGCTCTTTTTCACAGTAGAACTCTTCCTCCAGAGAGGGAAGCTTTGTCCAAAATTCTGGGTTTTTTGCAGCTGCCAGAGCCATTAGTTGGATGCCCTGTCTGCTATTCCCACAAGTTCTGGCTCATCAGTCACTCACTTCAGGTCTACCACCCAAGATGACAATCCAGATCCAGGCAGGTCAAAGCAAGGATTTCCCTGTTTTCTCTTGGTGCACCTACAATCTGCAGGCCAGGAGCTCTGAAGCAGCCATGCAGAGGCAGCTTCATGGCTGCCACACCTCTTCTACTTCCATGATCTAGAAGAAGAGGCTGGATCACACTCCCTCTGTCTCCCACCAATTACAATGTTTTTTCTTTGGCATTTATGGGTTGATATTTCTGGGGCCCACCACAGCTGCTGGTGATTTATTCTCATGAAGTCTGCTCTGGCCTATGCTGGTAGGGCCACCCTGGAGCTAAAATTGTGGGCTCAAGCAGGGCTGGGCTCTACCCCCAGTGTGCTGTGATGGACCCTTCCAGTCTGCCTTCAGTGGGAGATTTGTTTCTCTCTGCCACTTTGTGTGTTCTGTATCTCTAAAATTTGTTTATAGTTATATTTTATAGGCACTTGAGATGGTTGTAGGGGGAGCTTTACAGAGTTTTCCTCCTTCTATACTCGCATCTTGGCCCCACTCCTCTATTTAGACATTTTGATCAGTGATCACAGAACTACTTTTAGAGTTGATCTTATTAACAGTTTAAAAATAATTAAAAGACATGCAATTAAAAAAAACACATAGAAGAATTATTATAATGGCAAAAAAGAAGCAAAACTTGTTCCTAAGCACAGAAAAATGATTGATTTTGGCATATGAATGAAATAGAATATTTTGCTTTAAGGATAAAATTATATGAAGAATTTAAATACATATTCAAAGACATTAATTAAGTGATAGTGTGAAGAAAGCAGATAAAAAGGACAATATATTCGTTAACAACTCTGTCAATCAAGACAATATAATATACCAACAAAATTCATATTAAATACAAAGAATTACCATGGCCATTAACAGTGTTTCAACTTTGGAGACACAAACTCCCTGTTCTTAAAATATTGTAAATTACAAAAAAGTTTATGTTTATGTATACTAACAGTTATAATTTATCTTTTGTTTGATTTTGCTTATTTTCCCAGTAATTTTCTATATTGTATAAAAAAAGTTCTACTAAATCAAAAATTAAATTAATAAATGAAAAAAAAAGCATATTCAAAGGGGCACTATAGAAACTTTTTGAGGAAGAAAATAACAAGGCCAATGCATTATTTTATGAAAATTAATACTGTTGTTATCCAAGATAAATGGGGAATGAGCAAAGATTAAAGGAAGGGTTATAAACTAAGAAACTATTACAATTTTCTAGTCAGGTATTATGATTTCCATCTCATATATTAAAAGATGAGGTTCATTGTTTTGTTTAAACAACTCTTTACCCAGTTTGAAAATGTACTATGTAGAAATTCATATATATATATATATATATATGTATATATATATATATATATATATATATATACATATATATATATATATATATATATATATATATATGTCAGCAACCTGGCCAAGACAATAAATAGTCATAAAATTATCAGCAACATAAATACTTTGCAAATGATTTTGCTACTTTGCATATAAAATTTGCACTTTGTAGATTATTCAAAACTTGGAGGAATACTTAAGTCATTGGATTATAGTCAAAAGCCACAAATTCTCAGCAGGGTGTAATATTGGAATAAATTTAATAAAATTATTTGAAGGTTGAAGAAGTGAATCTTGTCATTTCAATTGTATATGGCATTTTCGTTTGTATAGGGAACTCATTTGTATATTGGTGTTTTTAAGGTATAGGTAATTCCATCTGAGAAAACTCTTACTGGTTGATAGCAACATAGACTGAAATTTGGAGTATCTGAGTTTCCTTGGCCACTGAGAGGTTAAGTGACTAGTCCAGGGTCACACAAGCAACATATGCCAGAGACAGAACTTCAGCAGAAATCTTCCTGGCTCCAATGCTAACTCTCTACCCCCAGGTCATTCTCTTGCTCAATATGAAACATAGCTTGTATAAGTAAAATGATAAGAAGCATCATGATATTGTTTATGGAAACCTGGAGGCAAGAACTTCCTCTAAAAGAGTATAGCCTGGAGGACAGTTACCTGAAAAGTTGACCCCTAACTTCTCTTTTTCCCAAATGCTTTATTAACTTCTCGTTTACATCATTCATTTCTGACAGATTTTGAGTTACAATTTTTCCCCATTTTTCCCCCACACACCACCCCAGAATAGCAGTCCCACTAGATATCCCCTCATCCAATCTGCTCTCTCCCATATCTTCTCCCATACCCCCTTCGACTTTGCCATTAGGGCGAGGTAAATCTCTGTGCCCCAATGCCTGCACATCTTATCTCCCAATTATATGTAAAATAGTATTAGCAATAGTATTTATATAAATTTTTAAAATATTTGATGTTAAAATTTCAAATTCCAGATTCATTCCCTTCCTGCCTTGTCACCCACTCTTACTGGGAAGATAAGGAATTCAGTATATGCTGTACATGTATAGCTGTACAAAACATTACCATAGTAGATATATTGTAAAAGACTGACTATACTTCCCTCCCTCCTGTCCCACCTCCCACTTTATCTATTCCCTACTTTGATTCTGTCCCTTTTCAAAAGTGGGTGCTTCCAACTTCTCTCCCCACCAGCCTGAGTCCCCTCCATCATTTCCCCATTGCTCTTCCCCCCACCCTCCTGCAGGGTGAGATACCCCACCCAGAATATATGTTGTCCTCTCCATGAGCTAAATTCAATGAGAATAAGATTTTGTCTTTTTACTTTCCTGTTCTTCCCCTCCATTATAACCATTTTCCCTTGCCTCTTCTGTATTAGAGAGTTTACCGCATTCTATCTCTCCCCATCCCCTCCAATCACATTCCACTCTCTAATACACCCCTTAAGTATCATCCCTTCCTATTAAATTTGACTTGTGCCCTCTATCTATCTATCTATCTATCTGTCTGTCTCTCTATCTATCTATCTATCTATCTATCTATCTATATCTGTAAACATATAAAAACACATTCACATATATATTCATATGCCTTCTATTCCCTTCAACAATTTTCATACTGAGAAAAGTTTCATCAGTTACAATTATTGTTTTTCCATGTAGCGATGTAAATAATTCAACTTGGATAAGTTCGTTATGATTTCTTTTCCCTGTTTACCTTCTCATGCTTCTCTTGTTTCTTGTATCTGAATGTCAAATTTTGTATTCAACTCATCTTTTTTTCATCAAGAATGCTTGAAAGTCCTCTATTCCATTGAATGACCATATTTTCCCCTGAAACATGATAGTCAGTTTTGCTGGGTAGGTGATTCTTGGTTTTAATCACAGCTTCTTTATGCTCTGGAATATCATATTCCATGCCCTTCAATGCCTAAGTGTAGAAGCTGCCAGATCCTGTCCTATCCTGATTGTCTTCCCACAGTATTGAAATTGTATCTTCTTGGCTGCTTGTATTATTTTTCCTTGATCTGGGAATTCTGGAACCTGGCTATAATATTCCTAGGAATTTTCTTTTTGGGATCTTTTTCAGGAGGTCATTGGTGAATTCTTTCAACCTCTATTTTGCCCTCTGGTTCTAAAACATCAGGGTAATTTTCCTAGAGAATTTTTGAAGGATGATTTCTAGGAATAATTGCTAGCTAGCTAAAGGGATTCTAAGAAGAGGTTCATTAACCTCTTATTGAGACCTAAATGAAAGTTCAGGAGGTGGTAATTAAGATGAGATGATAGTGAAAACTGGTAGCAACAATAACTGGAACATAGTAGCTGTAAATAAATATTTATTTATTGTTATAACTCAACCAAATCTATAGAAATCTCATTGGATTTTTTTTTCTGTTTGACCAATGAACTATGTAAATAGAGGACAGATATAGCTTGGATTATTTGCAAGTCCAGAATTAAGACTTTTGACCAGAAGTTCTGAAGATATAGACCAGTACGTAATCTAAGTCAAGAGCAAACTCAGAATAGGTGTTAGGCCTATTTATCCAGTGACTAAGCCAAATCATTTTCAGAACAGTGACTGTATCTGAAATTTCACTTTTAAACTGAATTTCCCAATGAATAAACTTTTTTTGTTTGTTAAAGTGAGTGCTTTGTTTACAAGTTATAGAGTTATTTAGGGGCAGAGTCAAGATCATGAAGTAAAAACAGGACTTCCCCACAGCTCTGGCTCCCACCTTCCCCAATTAATGTAAAAGGAGGCTCTGACCAAACTTTGGAGCTACAGAACCAACAAAATGACACAGAGAAGCTACCCTCCCCCTTTAGACAGACCAAAGCCAGTCAGGGAGCAGCCAGCACAATGCTCTGGGAGCCAACCCTAGCCCTACCTGCGTCAGATGTTTGAGCCCCAGGGCATTCTGACCAACTGCCAAGAGCACTAGCAGCTGTGGTGTTTCCAGAATTATCAATACTTAGATGCCAAGGACAAAGTGAGAGGTTAGTGCAGTATGGACTTTGGGTTCCAGTAGTTGGGAGTATGTTGGCCTCTTTCCCTTGGGGCAAGAAGCCAGTGAGGATCTGAGGCTCATCCTCGGCCATATTTGGCTGCTTCAGCTCCTGGCCTGCAGACTGTAGGGGGACCAACCAACCAGTCTGATGTGAATGAATCCAGAATTCAAAGTTTTAAAACCAAATGTTTAATATATATATATGTGTGTGTGTGTGTGTGTGTGTGTGTATGTGTGTGTATGTGTGGATGTATGTATATTACATACATATATGTATGTATGTATGCATGTATATGTATATGTAAAATAATATATACAGATACTGGGGCATAGAGATCTGCCATGCCCTATTGGAAAGGGTGAAGGGGTAATGGGGGAATATAGGAGAGATATCAGATTGGAGAAGTGGGATTGCTATATTGGGGAGGTGGGTAGGGGGTAATGGGGGAGAAAATTTGTAACTCAAAATCTGGCAGAAATGAATGATGTAAAGTAGAAGTTAATAAAGCATTTGAAAAAAAAAGTTATTTAGAGCACAGAGAGGTTAATTGAATTGTCCCAGGTAAGTTGTGTCAGATGCCCTTTTTTCTGCATATTTGCCTGCAGTAATACAATAGAACCTTAAGCTCAGCAATCATTTACTTGTGTGTGCAAGATAGGGAAAACTTCAAATAAAACTGTAAAGATATGAAATAAACAGATAGTGATAGAATGGGGAGGATAATCCTGGACCAGCAAAATTCATAACACACAAGTGTCCTTATTCTCCATGTATATAAGGGTGCATTGGATTCCTTGTTCCTTTTAGGGTGCTCTTAAACATAGGGCTTAATGATATTTTGGACCTTTGCTAGTCTTTGAATAATATCTAAAGTTAATTGGGAATGATACAGAATTTCCAGTCTAGAGAGAAACAAGCATAGTGAAAATCAAAATTTTAGTGAGAGAGAAAGTTGTATCTCTTTTGGAGCTGAGATTATAGAGAAGACCTCATCTGGGGAAGAGGAAGACCCAATTAACATCTGATTTGGATTATTCAGGCATCTATTTCTTAAAGTTCAGTCAGAAACTCGCTAGTGCTCTCTCTACATAAGACCATATCCAGGAGAATGGCCTCAAGAAAAAGTTCCTCTAGATATAACACAATACAACTATTCTCTGGACTTTACAGGCCTCAGATTGTAAGGGAAAGGTGACAATGTGATGTAACATGCTACCATCAGTCCTGTCATGAGATGGCAAGGTAAGTTACATCTCAATCCTCCTTCTCACTTATTCATTACTCTTAAGGAGGTTAGGGGTGTGGTGGGGGTTACTCAATTCCCTGTCAATGGTTCTAGCTTCCAACATTAGCTTTTCCCCAAGTGTAAGAGGTAGGCCCCTTTACTCCAGTTCCATTCAAGCACTAATAGTTAGGTTAGTTTTTACAAAAAGCAAAAACAAACAAACAAAATAACTTTAAAGGTATAATCACAAAAAGACAAAAGGCTTAATCCCAACACATGGATAGCTTAATCCTCTGCTCCCACCACAATATACAGAATTAAGTTCATAGATTACTTCAATTCTGAAAGAGCACATTCTTCAATTGCAAGTTCAAATCGCTGCTCAGGTTTGAGTCCCAGGCACCCTAGTGTCATCAGATTTTCCTTTGGGCCGACTGGCTCAAAATCCTATATGAAATTCTGGTTTCAAGGGTTTGCTGAGGATCACCACCAGCAAGTGAAACTGAGGATAAACAAAACAAAAGCACTGACAAGCCCATTTCTCCCTGTGGAAGGAAAAGGGTGGGATAAAAGATTCCTCCACCTTCCCTCTTCAGATCTTGGTTCCAGTGCTATGAGTTAACTGTGATCTTCCTCTTCTACATGAAACAGGAAAATTTCACAGGCAAGAGTGAATTCATTGTTTTGTTTTGTTTTTTCTCCCAGTTTTAAAGACACAGACTTTTCTAGATAAACATTAAATTAAAGGAGGTTTTTCATACTTATGTGGTAAGTAACTCAGGTAATTAAAGTTCCTCCATCTAAGTAGATCTGGACATGTGGAGGCAAGTTTCTTTCCTGGGGAAATGACATAGCTATTGAAAAAACATACCATATGAAGGTATTATTTGGGGTCTTACAACTCAAAAAATATAAACTTGGATATAAATGGAGTTCAAAATACTATACTTTCTCCATGCAGGAGCATCCTAGACATCTCCTTCAGTTAAAGTGACTTATTTTGGGGTAGTTAGGTGGCACAGTGAATAGAGCACTGGCCCTGGAGTCAGGAGAACCTGCATTCAAATTCAGCCTCAGACATTTAACATTTACTAGCTCTGGGAGCTTGGGAAAGTCACTTAACACCAATTGCCCTGCCTTCACCCCTACATAAAGACAAAAACAGAAAACAAAAGGAAATACAAATGAAATAAAGTGACTTATTTTGAATATTCCTCCCATTCATCCTAATTCTTCTTTTATCATGACTAATTTGAAAATATGTTTAATAATAATGTATATGCAGAGCCTATGTCAGATTGCATGCCCTCTTGAGTACTGAAAAGGGGAGGGGGATGGAGAAAATTTAAAACATATGGAGGTAAATGTTGAAAACTAAAACTAATTTTTTTTAAAGTAGGTAAGAGGTAATTTTTTTTAAATGAAAAATGTATGATAAATGTAATTAACATTTTGTTGGAAATTGATGACAAGTAATCACTGCCATCAAGAGATGGATTCTCAGAGGTGGAGTCAAGATGGCAGAGTAGAAACAGCACCTCCCTTCAGTCTGTGGGGGGAACAGGCAATCAGTCTTGGGGGTAATCGCTCTTGCTTTAAGATTCTTGGATCGGGATTGCAGTCTGGGGTGGAGGTCCTGAGGTGTGTGACCAGGTTGCAAGAGCATGTGGAGGCTTTAGAGAGGGCACCCAACTAATACCTCAGGCAGCTGAGAAAACCCCAGAATATTGGACAGAAGGTACCCTGTCTCAGAGTTCTACTGTGGCAAAAAAGCCTAGGGGTCAAGTGACTGAATGGCAACATGAGTAGGCAAAGGAAAGAAAATAAACAGAGTACCCCAACTTTACACCCTTACTTAGGCAAAAAAAAAAGGGTCAAATCATAGAACAGGAGGAAGACAATGAAGTCAGAACTCCTGCACCAAAAGCTTCCAAGTAAAATACGAGCTGGTTACATGACATAGAAGAGCTTAAGTAGCCTATAAGAGAAGTGGAAGAAATATTGGGAAGTGAAATGAGAATGATGCAAGAAAATTATGAAAGGATAGTCAGCAGCCTGACTGAGGAAAACAACACCTTAAAAATAGACTAACTCAAATGGCAAAAGCGGTTCAAAAAATCAACGAAGAAAAGAATGCCTTAAAAATCCAAATTTGTCAGATGGAAAAAGAATCTCAAAAGCTCACTGAGGAGAATCATTCCTTCAGAATTAGACTGGAGCAAATGGAAGCTAGTGACTTTATGAGAAATCAAGATGCTGTTAAGCAGCTACAAACAAATGAAAAAATAGAAGGCAATGTGAAATATCTCATATGAAAATCCACAGACCTGGAAAATAGATCCAGGAGAGATAATTTAAAAATTATTGGACTACCTGAAAACCAGGATCAAAGAAAGAAGCTAGAAATCATCCTTCAAGAAATTCTCAAGTAAAATTGCCTTGATATTTTAGAACCATTACATTATATGTAATGAGGATAAACTAGAAGCATTTCCAGTAAGATGAGGGGTGAAACAAGGATGTCCACTCTCACTCTGCTTTTATTCAATTTGGTACTAGAAATGTTAGCAGTACTAATAAGAGAAGAAAAAGAAACTGAAGGAATCAAATTAGGTGAAGAAGAGAATAAGCTATCACTCTTTGCAGATGATATGATGATATACTTAGAAAATCAAGTAAAAATAAAACTACTTTGTAGATAATAAATAAATTTGGCAAAGTTGCAGAATGTAAAATAAAACAACATAAATCCTTGACTTTCCTATGTATTTTTCACAAAATCCAAAAGCAAGAGATAGAGAAATTCCATTTAAAGTTACTGTAGACATTATAAAATATTTGGGAATCTACCTGCCAAAACAACTCAGTAACTATATGAACACAATTACAAACCACTTTTCGTAAAAATAAAGTTAGATCTAATTAATTGGGAAAACATCAGTTGCTTGCAGCTAGGTCAAGCTAATATAATAAAAATGACAATTTTACCTAAATTAAATTGCATATTTAGTGCCATACCAATCAATCTATCAAAAAGTATTTTATAAGGTTAGAAAAATATAGTAACAAAATTTATTTGGAAGAACAAATTGTTCAGAACATCAAGGGAATTAATGAAAAGAAATGCTAGGGAATTTGGCCTAGCTACACCAGATTTTAATCTGTATTATAAAGTAATAGTCATCAAAACTACTTTGTACTGACTGATGAATAGAGTAGTGGATCGGTGGAATAGATTAGGTACAGGAGACACAGCAGTCAATGACCATAGTAATATACTGTGTGATAAACCCAAAGACCCCAGTTTTGGGGATAAAAACTCACTATTTGGAAAAAAACTGCTGGGAAAACTGGAATGTAGTATGAGAGAAAATTGACATACACAAATATCTTAACACCTCATACCAAAATCTAGTCAAATGGGTGTACTAAATATGTAGAGAAGCAGATACTGCAAGCAATCTGGGAGAGCAATGAATAGTTTACCTGTCAGATTTATGGAGAACAAAAGATGTTATGACCAAACAATAGTTAGAGAGCATTATGATATCCAAAATGAATAATTTTGATTACATTAAATTCAAAAGTGTCTGTACAAATAAAGCCAATGTAACTAAGATTAAGAGGGAAGTGGAAAATTGGGAAACACTTATTTACAACTAATGTCTCTGATAAAGGCCTCATTTCTAAAATATACAGAGAATTGAGTTAAATGTATAAGAATGCATGTCATTTCCCAGTTGATAAATAGTCAAACAATATGAACAGGCACTTTTCAGAGGAAGAAATTAAAGATATCTATAAGCGTATAAAAATGCTCTAAATCATTATTGATTAGAAAAATCCAAAACAAACAGATCTGAGGTACCACATCTCACTGGTTATATTGGCTAAGAGGACAAAACAGGAAAATGATAAATGCCGAGAGGATGTGGAACAATTGGAACACTAATGCATTGCTGTTGTAGTTGTGAATTGATTCAACCATACTGGAGAGCAATTTGGAACTGTGCCCAAAGGGTTATAAAAAACATGCATACCCTTTGACCCGGCAATACCACTTCTAGGGCTGTATCCCTAAGGGATACAGTGAGAGAAAGACCTGTATATATACAAATGTTTAGAGCAGGTCTGTATGTTGTGGCAAAGTATTAGACATCAAGGGGAGGCCCATCAATTGGGGAATGGCAAAACAAATTGTGATATATGAATAAAATGGAATACTATTGTGATATAAGAAATGAGGAGCAGGGGCGGAGCCAAGATGGCGGAGTAGAAACAGCTCATCCAAGCCTCTCTGCCCCCAGATTCTCCACAAACTATGTAAAAAAGGACTCTGAAAATCTTCTGGAGCCCCAGCACCCACAGAACGACACAGAGAAGCTAACCTCCCGCTGAGGACAGCCCAGCACCCTGCAGGAAGGACCAGCGCAGTGGTCTGGGAGCCGGCAGCGCGCAGAGCGCAGGAGCTGAGCCGAGCCCAGGTCCAGGTGAGCCGAGGTTTTAGCCCCAGGGCGGCAGGGCCAGCAGCCCGCTGGAGGAACCCCAGAACACCAGGAACTGTGGAGATTCCAGAATTATCAACATAGACTTGCCTAGGACAAAGTAAGAGGTTAGTGTCCTATGGTCTTTGGGACCTGTATTTGGGGAATGCGTCAGCTCCCTCCCCTGGGGGCTAGAAGCCGCTGAGGAGAAACGCCATTTTGTAGTTTTCATAGGCATTTCTGGCTCCCAGCCTACAAATCGTGGGGAGATCCAGCGATCAGTCTTGGGGGGTAATCGCTCTTGCTTTAACCTCCCTGGATCTGGATTGTGATCTAGGGTGGAAGTTGTGGGTGGGTTTACAGCTTGCCAGAAACGGAAGTTGCCCCCCACACGTTCGGGACGAAAATTCCTCTATCTGGACTTAAAGCCATAGTGTGGCAACAAGCCCAAAAGTCAAGCAATTAAGTGGCAACATGCCAAGGCAAAGGAAAGAGAAAAATGCAACCCTAGACTCCTATTTTGGGGGCATAGAGCGGGAAAAGGACTGTGAGGTCAGAAGTCCTGCTCCAAAAGCCCCAGGGGAAAACATGAGCGGGTTGCAGGCCATAGAGGACCTTAAGAAGGACTTTAAAAATCAAATAAGAGAAGTGGAGGAAAATTGGAAAGAGAAATGAGAAGGATGCAGGAAAAGTATGAAATGAGGGTCAACAGCCTGACTGAGGAAAACAACACCTTAAAAAATAGACTAACTCAAATGGCAAAGGAGGCCCAAAAGGGCAATGAGGAGAAGAATGCCTTAAAAAGTCGAATTTGCCAGATGGAAAAAGAATCTCAAAAGTTCACTGAGGAGATTCATTCCTTCAGAGTTAGACTGGAGCAAATGGAAGCTAATGACTTTATGAGAAATCAAGATGCTGTTAAGCAGATCCAAACAAATGAAAGATTAGAAGGCAATGTGAAATATCTCATGGGAAAAACCACTGACCTGGAAAATAGATCCAGGAGAGACAATTTAAAAATTATTGGACTACCTGAAAGCCATGATCAAAGAAAGAACCTAGAAATCACCCTTCAAGAAATTCTCAAGGAAAATTGCCCTGATGTTTTAGATCCAGAGGGCAAAATAGAGGTTGAAAGAATCCACCAATCACCTCCTGAAAAAGATCCCAAAAGAAAACTCCCAGGAATATTATAGCCAGGTTCCAGAATCCCCAGATCAAGGAGAAAATACTACAAGCAGCCAGGAAGAAACAATTTCAATATTGTGGAAACACAATCAAAATAGCCCAGGACCTGGCAGCTTCTACACTGAGGGATTGAAGGGCATGGAATATGATATTCCAGAGGGCAAAAGAACTGGGAATGAACCCAAGGGTCACCTACCCAGCAAAACTGAGTATTTTGTTTCAGGGGGAAAATATGGTCATTCAGTGGAATAGAGGACTTTCAAGCATTCTTGAGGAAAAAACCAGAGTTGAATGGAAAATTTGACATCCAGACACAAGAAGTTAGAGATGCCTGAGAAGGTAATCAGGGAAAAGAAATCAAAAGGAACTTATCAAAGTTGAACTATTTACATTCCTATATGGAAAAGCAATATCTGTGACTGATGATATCTTTCTCACTATGAAAATAATGGAAGAAGGGGGTGTGGTCATATGAATACATATGTGAATGTGTGTGTATATGGTTACAGTTATATATGGATAGAGGGCATAGGTTGATTTTGTTGGGAAGGGAGAGTACTCAAGGGATGAAATTATGAGGTGAGAGAGGAAAGTGGCAAGAGGAGATGGGGAGAGACATGGTAGGGTAAACTATCTCATGTAGGGGAAGTGGTTGCAAAGGAGGGGGAGAATAAGGAAGGCTAAAAAGGCAAAACCACATTCACATTGAATTTGGTTCAGGGAGAAAATGACATACATACTAAATGGGATATCTCAACCTGCAGCAGGATAGGGGGAAGGGGGATGAGAGGAGGGATGAAGGATGGGAGGGCATCCTTGGGGTGAGGGGAGGTTGGAAGTACCCACTATAGAAGAGGGACAGGATCATGTAGGGAATGGACCAGGTGGGGGTGGGATGAGTGGGAGGGAATTATAAGCAGCCTTGTACAATATATCTACTATGATAATGTTTTGCATAGCTAGACATGTACAACATATACTGAATTACTTATATCCCAAGAAGGAATGGGTGACAAGGGAGGAAGGAAATGGATCTGAAATTCAAGGTCGTAACATTAAATGTTTCAAATATATAAAAAAAAAGAAAAAGAAAAAAAAAAGAAATGAGGAGCAGGTGGGTTTCACATAACCTGGAGAGACTTTATGTAAACTAATGTTGAGTGAGAAGATCAGAACCAGGAGAAATTTGTACACAATTACAGACACAACATATGTATAACAACTAACTTTGGTAGACTGGGCTCCTCTCTGCAATGCAAGGTTATAAGACAAGTCCAAAAGACTCATGATGGAAAGAGATATCCACACCTGAATAAAGAAGTACAGAGTCTGAATGCAGATTGAAGCAAACTACTTGCTCTCTCTCTTTTTCTTGTTTTGTTTTGTTTTGTCTTCCTCATTATTCACCACATTGGTTATCATCCTACGTTACAACCTGATTGCTGTTTAATGCAAAGGCATTTTTAGATCCTATATTTGATTGAATGACACCATGGGGGAGGGAATGGGGAGAAAGTTTGAAAGTCAAGGAACTGTGGAACTGAATGTTGTAAGTTAAAAGTAAATAAAGAAATGAAACAAACAAACAACAAAAAAAAGAATTAAAAAACTCCATACAAATAAGCAACATAGCAGAGTAAAGAAAAGGAAATTTTTAATCGAAAGAAGACAGTATTAAGGACAATTGGGAAAGGTTTCTTGTAGAAGGTGTGATTTTAACCAGAACTTGAAGAAAACCAGGGAAATAATATTTAAGAGATGAGGCAGGAGAGTATTTCAGACATGGGGTAAAGTCAGTTAAAAGGGTCAGAAATGTAACATGAATTATCTTGTTCAAGCAAGTATTTCAGTGTCACTAGATCACAGAGTACATTGGAGAGATGAGCAAGGTGTAAAAAGACTGGAAAAGAAGTGAAGATGACAAGTTATAGATGACTTTGAATATCAAAGTTACAGTTTTATTTTTAATGCTAAAGGATCTTGTGTGAAGTTTGCTAATAAGAGAATGACATGATCATATGTGCAATTGACCAAGATCATTTTGACAACTGACTGCAGGATGGGATGGCATGGGAAGAGACTTGTGACAGAAAGACCAACCAACAGGCTTTTCCACTCATCCAGGCATGAGGAGATGAGTGTCTGAACCAAAAAGTGCCAGTATCAGAGAATACAAGTATATGTATGTGATAGATGTTGCAAAGGTAAAATCGATACCTTTAATATTGTTTTGAGAATAATTTTGAGTGACTAAGTCATTTTGACTATTATAAATTCATGAATTAAAAATAAAAGGCCTATGAAGAAAAATGCTGTCTGCATTCAGGGAAATATCTGATAAATGGAAGTATGTATAGAATAACTAAACACAACACACACACATACACACACATTTGTGTTTCATAATATCCATTTCTAGAGCAGGGGAAAAGGGAGAAAAGAAGGAAAAATAAATGTGTATAGTAACTTTGTTCTACATTTGGAGGGAACAATAAATTGTATTTAGTAGGTATGTAATTCTATGTGTATTTTTTATTGTGTTGTGGTAATGCTTGTTCTTTTCATGAATTGAAAATAGGGGGAAAAAAGAAAGATGGAAACAGAAGCTCAGAGAGAAGACTTCGAGGCTAAAAAGTTTTTCCAGTTTTTTTTAAATAAATAATATCTAGTAAACTTAAAGGGCCAGACCTAATAGATTAAAGAGGTAAAGTATTACAATTTTATTAAATAATGAGGAACTATGCTATACCATTTTATTTCTTTTAGATATTACTATAAAAATAAATAGGAGAATGGTAAATTCAAATAAAGAGGAATGGTGACACACAAAGTTACATATCAGAGTATTAGTACTAAAACAATATTGAATAAAGAATGCATATTCCTCTGCCAACAGTAAATAAATGAGGTATTACTAAGTTAGGCATTTTGTTTCACTTGAATTCAAATCAAATTGCATTTATTGCTATGTATTTTTATGCACTACAGATACAAAAAATTAACCTTTTCCCTCAAAAAAAATATTATCTTCTACTACTGCATGAAAACAACACATGTACAAAATTAAAGTGTTACTTAATATAATTAAAAATAATTGCTGGTGTTAGGGCCCTGTGGGGACCCAAATGAGGAAAGACCATAAAACACAGTGAAAAGTACAAGCCATAATTTAAACTCTGTGAAAGGTGGAAACATGGACATGATGACCTGCTAAAATCATGGTTCAGATATAGAGTCATAACACAGACATGACCTGGTAATAACCATAACATAAGCATAGTGACCAGTACATCACCAATACACAGTCTTGTGTTTGATTATTCATCCAAGAGCCCTGGCTTAATGATCAAGCTTAGAAATGAATGAGATCATTACTGTAGAGAATACCCAAAATATCCACCAATCAGTAGATATATATTTTACTTTTTGAAAGATCATTGTTTTTTTTTTTCAAATGCTTTATTAACTCCTGGTTTACATCATTCGTTTCTGCCAGATTTTGAGTTACAATTTTTTCCCCATTTTTCCCCTCCCCAGAATAGCAGTCCCACAGGATATCCCCTCAACCAATCTGCTCTCTCCCTTATCTTCTCCCATACCCCCTTCAATTTTTCCAGTACGACAAGGTGAATTTCTGTGCTCTAATACTTGTATATCTTATTTCCTATTATATGTAAAATAATATTAATAATAGTATTTATATATGTTTTAAAACATTTTATTTTAAAACTTCTATTTCCAGATTCATTCCCTTCCTCCCTTGTCACCCACTCCCACTGGGAAGATAAGCAATTCAATATATGTTGTACATGTATAGCTATGCAAAACATTACCATAGTAGGTATATTATAAAAGACTGACTATATATTTCCCTCCCTCCTATCCCACCTCCCACTTGGGCTATTCCCTACTTTGATTCTGTCCCTTTTCAAAAATGGGTGCTTCCAACTTCCCTCCCCCCCAACATCCCTCCCCTCATTCCCTTATCCCCTACTCTCCTGTAGGGTGAGATATCCTATTTGGTATGAATGTCATTTTCTCCCTGAGCCAAATACAATGAGAATAAGGTTATGCCTTTTTTCCTTCCTGTTCTTCCCCTCACTTGTAACTATTTTCCCTTGCCTCTTCTATATGAGATAGCTTACCCCATTCTGTCTCTCCCCATCTCCTCTCATTATATTCCTCTCTCACCTCTTAATTTCACCTTTTAAGTATCAACCCTTCCTATTAAATATGACACGTGCCCTCTATGTATACCTGTAAACATATATACACACATTCACATATGTATTCATGTGCCCATATACCCTTCTTCAACTATTTTCATACTGAGAAAGGTTTCATCATTTAGAATTATTGTTTTTCTATGTAGGAATGTAAATAGTTCAACTCTGATAAGATCCTTATGAATTCTTTCCCCTGTTTACCTTCTCAAGCAATTCTTGCTTCCTGTATCTGAATGTCAAATGTTCTAATCAACTCTGTTTTTTTCCTCAATAATGACTGAAAATCCTCTATTCCACTGAATGACCATATTTTCCACTGAAACATGATACTCAGTTTTGCTGGGTAGATGATTCTTGGTTTTAATCCTAGCTCCTTTGCCCTCCAGAATATCATATTGCATGCCCTTCAATTTCTCAGTTTAAAAGCTGCCAGATCCTGTGCTATCCTGATTGTGTTTCCACAATATTGAAATTAGATATATACTTTATATCTCCATCTCCCTTTTTTAGATTTCCATAATTACCACTGAGCTTTTCTGGAGAATTTGGGGTGATTCTACCTGTAGTCTAGCCCAGACTGATGACTATCAAACTCATGGCAGGGATTCATTATATAGCCCCAATGTAAGTAATGAATTGATAAAAATATTATCTATAATCAATCTGGAGCTCCTTGACCTCTTCCTTTGGTATTCAATTTGCCACAATGTTTGGAAGGGAGATATAGAATTCACTAGGTGGGGGAATTCTGGACCCTCGAGGCAGCAACATGTGAGAAAAAAGAAAAAGGTCTTATGCAATAGTTGACATGATTTGAGTTATGAAGTGAGAAGAGGATTATTAAAAGTGCTAAGAGCAAATTTCAGGCCTGAAAGATATCCTGTGCCAAAGTTAACAAATAAGATACAAAATGTTCTGTATGTAAAATAACGAATAGTTCAGTTTATCTGGAGAGTGAATAGTCTACTTTCAAGAGATCAGTGTGGTATGGCAGAAAGATCAATGAATTTTTAAACAAAGAACCTGTATTCTAATCACAACCTCTGCTACTTACTATATGATTTTAAATGTTACTTAATATCTGGTGGTCTCTATTTCCTTATGCTCAAAGTAAGGGATATTGCCTAGATTGTCTCTAAGGCACTTTGCAGGTCTATGTCTAATATCATATAACTTCACCAGCAAAATAATAAACAAAAAAATTTGTTTTAATTGTGTGTCTTAGCAACAAATTGGGTTTCAAATCACACATGTAAACACTTCTAAGCCCATTATATGTCACTTTCTTAATGTGGAGATGTTTAAGGCATATGATGAGGACAAAAAAACAAAAACAAAAACATAACACTTTTTTCTTTCTCTGCATTGTAAAAGCACTTTTATCTTAGCACTTTTATCTAAGTGAACTCCATGTCCCTACTTTACAGTACATTTTCAGTATTAGCGTGTCAATTTTCAGTGTCTGATGATGCCATTTAAAGTTTGCCATCTATATCTGTTTTTCCCTGTGAAGCAGTAAATTACTGGGGCAGCATTTTTAATGCCTAATGATATCAATTATATTGTCTCTGTCTCTTTCCTGTTAGGATAATGGCAGGTTTCCATGACTAACAATGCCAACTGAATATTGTATCTCCAATTATATTTTATAGTTGGTGGCATACAAAAGCAAAATTATTTGTGCTTTTATTTTGTTGGGGGAGGGATCACTTTTGTCATGGTAGAGTTAAACAAATTTATATATTTGTAACTACTTGTTTTTGCCTCTAAAACTTACTCAAAATAATTGATTCTCTTATTTAATCTCCCACTTTTTTAAAGGGGGTGGGTGCTAGAACATAAGAAAAAAAGGAGAAATAAGAACATTAACTTCATTAGCATACATATATCCAGAATGAACCTGTGATGGATGAAATTTGCATTTGGTGTAGTTTAAAAATAGCATTTACAGTTAACCAAATTGCACCTGAAACTATATGGAAATATGATTATGAAATTAAAGGCTTGATTTTTTTATCTTATTTTTTTCCTCCCATCCTTCCTTCCATTCCTTCCTTCCTTCCTTCCATTCCTTCCTTCCTTCCTTCCTTCCTTCCTTCCTTCCTTCCTTCCTTCCTTCCTTCCTTCCATTCCTTCCTTCCATTCCTTCCTTCCTTCCTTCCATTCCTTCCTTCCTTCCATTCCTTCCTTCCTTCCTTCCTTCCTTCCTTCCTTCCTTCCTTCCTTCCTTCCTTCCTCCCTCCCTCCCTCCCTTCCTTCCTCCCTTCTTTCCTTCTTTCCTTCCTTCATTCTTGAATTCTTTATTTCCTTCCTCCCTCTCTCCCTTCCTTCCCTGTACCTTCCTTCCATGCAATGTTCCTACCTTTCCTTCTTTTTTGTTTTTGCAATATTTGTTTTTGCTATCCTATGGATTTTAAGCTAAACAAAATTAACATTGTTTATTTGTGCTTCCTTCTGCACTTCTATACGTTTTAAAAATGTTTTATTAGTGTTCTTACTTTACTATCCTCACCAATCACTATTACACTGCTCCTACTATGACAACCCCTAAATAAAAGCCCTATTCTATAATGAATAATATAATTAAGAAAATCAAGTAAACACATTTGTCCATGCTTGAGACTGCATATCTTGTTCTGTAGTTATTGATCATCATCTGTCTTTTGAAAGGTGGAAAATATTACATCATCAGTTCTTTAAAATCAGGATTGGTTGAAACTTTGGCCGAGTCCTGAGATATCTCAGACGGTTTTTTTTTTTTGGTTGTTGTTCTTTTTTTCTCCCCACATTATTATTGTTTTGAGTACACACACACACACACACACACACACACACACACACACACGTTTTTCTGGTTGTCCTCTTTTCGGTGTTTATCAATTAACATATATTTTCATATTTCTCAAAATTCAAAACATGATGGTCCACATATTACATACTTTTATTTTCATATACCTTTCTTTGCCCAGCTATTTACCTATTGTTGAATGTCTATTTTGTTCATATTTATTTCTTGTAATAAAACTGCTATTGTCAATATTCTTGCAGGTAGTGGTACTTTTCCTCTTTCCCTCACCTTTCTAGGGTACAAAAACAAGTGTCACTGACCAAAGGATAGGTAGAGTTTAATAACTTATTTAGCTCCATAATTTATAGTTATATATTTAGTTTTTAATTAGTTGTGGCATTTTTATTTGTTGCATTTTTCCATTTGATGTTTATATGTTATTTGATGTAAGATATTTGTCTAAAACTAATTTTGCTAGACTATTTTCTCATTTTTCAGAATGTTTAGCCAAAGAGTCTTTACCTCAGAGATTAATGGCTTTGGGTTTAATGAACACTATTCAAATATGTTCAATTGCAACTTTTTATATAGTTTGCTTTATTTTTTAAAAATTTACAATTTTATTTCTTAATTAAAAATTAATAAATACCAGCAAACATGAAAGTCTTAACATACAAAGGAAATATTTTTGAAAGGATTGTGAATTTGTACTGCAACCTGCATCATGACACTCTTCTCTAATCTCTGTCATGGGGAGGCTGAGACTGGTGGATTACTTCTATAGTTCTGGGCAAAAGGCATGCAGTGACATAAGCCAGTAGGATGTCCACACTAAGTCTGAGACCACCATGATGGGTCTTCAATCCACTGCATTGAGGGGCTATTAGTTTGCCAAAATGGGAGCAAACCAAAAAAATGTAAAAAAAATAAAGCCTGCTATCAGTAGAGGGGTGAATCTCAAAAATATAGGTGGAGATAGTTTAAATGAATAAACAAACAAAAATCCTCTGTTATATACAGTTGTAGTGAGTATTAAATTTAACACAAAAGGACCAATATTGTCATGATTGGCTGTGAGCCCTTCTGAATTTTTTTTCATTCTCTTCAGTGTATTTTTTTTTTGTCTTCACTAATATTCTTTTCTTCGCTTTTATCACTGTCACTAGTCATTTCTAGCCACACCACAACTCACTCAGTACCAAATAAATCAAACACTTGTAACATATAATCATATACAGAAAAAATACATGTTTACATTTGCCATGTCTTAAAAGTATGTCTCATTCTACACTTCAGATCCATCATCTTGTTACTAATGGGTTGGTGGCACATTTTATCATCAGATTTTGTAATTGTGATTGATCATTGTATTGATCAGAGTTCTTAATTCTTTCAAATGTGTTTCTACTAATATTGCAGTTGTCATTGTAAAATGTTATTTCCTAATTATGTGTATTTCACTGCTTCAATTCATACAGCCATTTCCAAGTTGGTTTTTCATGTCCCTTGAATAATGTTTTTGAGGCAACAATATTCCATTATATTTATAGAGCACAATTTGTTCAATCCACAGTTGATGGTTGCCTTCTTTGTTTTCAGTTCTTTGCTATAATATCAAGTACTGTCATAAATATTTTTGTACATATGGTTCATCTCCCGTTGCTTTTGGTCTCTTTGATAGTATATGCATGTAATATTTCTGAGTCTACTAATCTGCAGAGTTTGGAAACTTTTGGGTTATAGTTTCAAAATGTTTCCCATAATATTTGTAGCATTTCCCAGTTGCCACAAAAGTGAATTAATGTCCCTGTTTCCCATAGTCCCACTAACATTTCTCATTTTAACATTTTTGTAAACTTTGCCAATATGATGGATGAAAAAGAGAAAACTCAGAGTTGTTTTAAATTTCATTTCCCATAATATTAGTGAATTGGACCACTTTCTGTAGTTATTACTAGTTTCTACTTCCTTTGAAAACTGTTTCATCATATAATGTCCTGAGAAAAACTTTGGTATTTCATGTATTGGGGAATGGTTCTTATAATTATATATTTGTGTCAAGTGTGTGTATGTGTAGTTTTTTTGTTTTTGTTTTTGTTTTTCTTTTTTTTTTTGTATCTTAAACCCTTATCATGGTAAATTGCTGCTGCCCAAATTTTCCCAATATACTATTTACCTTCTAAGTCTACCTCTAAAACTTGCATTTGTATAAAATATTTTAATTTATATAATCAAAATTGTGCTTTTAAATTTTTGTGATACTATTCATTAAGTTGTCAAGAAATCTCTCCCATTATACAATTATAAAAAAGTTGCTACCCTTTCTCCTTTAATATGCTTATCATGTAGCCTTTCATATTTCTGCTTGTCTTCATTTGTATCTCCTTGTGGCACATCATGTGAGATGTCACAAGGATATAGTAAACTTCATTTCTTTCAGACTATTTCCAGGGAGTTTTCACTTTCCCATTGGTCAGTTTCTTTGTGTTTATGATTATGCATAATTGCTTCTATAACTTACAAATAAGTAACCTCTTCCAATGCTTATCTTTTCTATTTTTGTTAAACCAATGCCACAGAGTTTGATTACTCCTACTTTATGCTATGGTTTGTGATCTGATATTAGTAAACACCACTTTTCTTGTATTTTAATTTCTTATTTAGTTTTAAAAGCAGTAAAATTTTATTTCCATTCCCCTATCTGCATTAAATTAAAACTAATAATATTGTAAAAATTAAGAACAATCAAGTGAAAAATAACTCCCACACTGGCAATTTCCAAAAAAGCAAAAATAAATAAAAAAGGTTCATTCTATATCTTAAGTCTAGCAACATCTGTAACAGGAAGTTAGCAATATTCTTTATTGTCTGTCCTTTGAAATTGTCTGATCATTGTGTTGACCATATTTCCTGAGTCTTTCAAAGATGTTTGTCCTACTGGTTTTGAAATTATGATAATTTTTCTGGTTCTGATTTCCTTACTCTACATTAGTTAATACAAATTACAGGTTTCTCTGAAAACAACTATTTCAACATTTTATACATCAAAATAATATTTCATTCACTTTAGAACTTGTTGTCATAGATGGCACAAGAAGTTGATCTGTAACTAATTCATGGTAGCCTACAATGCATTTTTCCCCAGCATTTTGGCAAACTGAATTTTTATGCAATTACTGAAATTCTTTGGGTTTCTTGAAAATTAAGGTGCTAGGTTTCCTTGTTTTTATATGTTGTGCACTGAATATGTTCCATTACTTAATCTTTCTAATAAGAAGTATAGATATTGTGCAAAATATTACAATGTTAATTTAGTAATAATTCTCTAATTGGCTGTTACCTACTTAGTTTTCAGAGTTTTTTTTAAAGAACACAAAGAGTTATATAAATAATTTGTGCATATGGTTTCTTTAACTCTTTCTTTCACCTGATTATAGTCCTATTAGTTGTATTAATGAAGCAAAAGTAATGTGTGCACAGTTGAATGATTTTTTAAGTTGTTTTGTAACATTTGTACAAACTTGTTTTCCAGAATGAACCAATACAGAGTACAGGTTTCCTCCAAAATTGTGCAAATGTACCTATTGAATGCATGCTCTCCAAAAATTATCATTTTAATTTTGTCAACTTTTTCAGTTTGAAAAGGATGAGGCAAAACCTCAAGCCTGCTTTTATTTACAGTTTTCTAATTATTAAAGATATATGCATAAATGTGTTAACATGCATATGTGTATATATGCATGCACATGGGAATGTGTATGCAAATGCACATGTATATTTGTGCATGCTTGTACACAATTCTATACATATACTTCTGTAGCTGCAAGCACCCCAATATCCCCAGGGTGGCTGCCAACACAGGTTCTTAGATCTGCTTTTGTAAAGGAAAGGAACTCAAAGTGGGTTAACAAGCTCACTTTAATCAAACAAACACACATTACCTAGTTCAGGGGAAAAACGTCAACACCCCGAACTTCAGAGTTACAGAACTTCAGAGTTACAGACAGGCTTCCAAACTGTCCCAACATTACATACATCAATACCAAATCACAGTTACCAGAGAGGGAAGCATCAACCGGGGGGCTCTCAACAACGGCTTCCCAGAGTCTCATCTGGTCAAATCACACAACACTTCTCAAAGTGAGCCTCAAAGCAAAGCCTCTCCTCAGGGCTTATATAGCCTTCTGGCTCAGCGAATGTAACAACCTTCTGGACCCACTGCCCAATCACAATGTATCAAGGTGTGGGCTTTCCTGAAAAACAAGCCTCCCCCCACAGGCTCCAGGTGCACTTAAGGTAGGGGCAGGGAAGATCTTCAAATTTGCATTTCCATTACAACTTCTCATATTACTTACATTCATAGGTTTGGCTATAAATAACTTGAATTTCTTTCTTTGTAAACTGTTTTTCATGGTCCATAGAAGAAATATGAGAAGACAATTCCATTGTTTTTCAGGGGCTCAAAATGTGAAACAGTTCCTATGTATTTTTAGTTTTTATTCAATATATTGATCATTTCTACTTCATTTTTCTATTTTTCTTTAAAACCTTTTAGGTTTTTTGTTTGTTTGTTTTCTTGGCTGACTCTTTAGGAAGGGGGGCATGCTATCAATACTGGGGAAAAACAAAATTATATAAAAACAAAAGTGAAGGAAATTATTTAAGCAAAAGAATGGAAGAGAATTGTTCATATCTTTTGTCAATCAATTGGGGAAATGTATCTTACTATTATACATTAATAATTGTTTCTTACGTGTCATGGAAATGAAACCTTTATTATAGAGACTTGTTTCCCCCTCTTAATTTCTTCCCTCTTAATTTTAGTTGTATTTGTGTGTACATGTACATGTACATACGAATGTGTGTGTGGATGCAATCAAATTGTCTGCTTTATTTTCTGTGATGGCCTCTGTCCCTCATTGGTTTTAAAGTCTTTCCCTTATCTATTGATTCAAATTTTATTTTCATTCTTGCTTCTCAAAGATATTAATATATTTATTATATTTTAAACTGCCATATATTCATTTGGTGAGTTTTGTTATATAGATTGTGAGGAATTAATCTGTACCTAATGTGTTCAAATTGTATTCAAGTTTCCACAGTATATTTTTGTCATACAGTGAGTACTTGTCCTAGCAGTGGGGACCTTTCAGGTTATTGAACACTAGACTACCAAGGCTTTTTTTTTTTTGCTTTAGTATACTATGCATTTAGTCTGTTCCATGGGTATACCTTTTTTTTTTCTTTACCAATACCATTTTCTTTTAAGCAATTGGGGTTAAATAACTTTCTCAAGGTTACACACCACTCCTTATTTATGTGTGGGTGCTCATTGTCTGAGGCTGGAAATGATCCCAGGTCCTTCCAACTCCAGGGCAAGCACTCTTACTCACTGCACCACCTAGCCTCCCCTACCATTACAATTTTTTAGGTGTTTGCTGTTTTGTAGTGTTATATGAAGTCTGTTCTTCCTAGTTATTGCTGAGTGCATCCACAGACATGTATGTATATCTGTATGTACACATATATGCATGCAAACACATAAGTACAAAATGCATAAAACACCTGAATGTAAATGTATGCAGGCAGACATATATGAATGTTTACATATGTGTATATAGAGTCTGATATGTAATATTCACATTAAACAACACAAACCAAAAGCCATTGCTCAGTTGACAGAATGTCAAATTATTAATGACCACATGAGAGAGTTCTCCAGATAACCAATAATTACATAATGCAGGTAGAATCCATGTAGAAACTTCACCTTATACCTATTTAAGCCAGAGAAACATGGTATTAAACTTGAATATTCAGTGTCATGGACATGAGTGAATGGTGGGGACACTAACATGGTGCAGGTATAAATTGGTTGAACCATTCTGGAAAAGAATTTGTAGCAATGGTAATAAAGTAACAAAAATTCTACATTTAAAATAGTGATAGTAATTCAGTCATATACTGCAATGAGATAAAATTGAGAACGGGGGTCCCATATACTTCCTAATATTTATGGTAGCATTTTATTTTTGTAATAGCAAAGATCTTGAAACAATGTAGATGCCTATGTATTAAGAAACCTCTAGGGGGCAGCTAGGTGGTGCAATGAATACAACACTGGCCTTTGTGTCAGGAGGACCAGAGTTCAAATCCAGCCTCAGATTCTTGACACAAAACTGTGTGACCTTGCGCAAGTCACTTATCAACAACTGCCTTTTCTAACTCCCTCCAAAAAAAGAAAAAGAAAGAAACCTCTAAACAAAGTATGGTACAAGAATATGATGTAATATTTTTCCATAAGATAGGATGAAAATGAAAAATGTAGGGAGTCACAGGGAAGTATATCTACTATACATTGAAATAATCAGAAATAGGCTAAAAAATGTCTAGTACAATGCAATGTATTAGTAATCACACAAACACATTAGATGGGGTGCTAACACAGGTTCTTTGATCTGCTTTTCTAAAGGAAAGACAGCTTTAAAGGGGTCAACAATTAAAATTAATTGAATTAATTAAAGTAATTTAATTAAAGATAAGTAGAAAGAAATGAGTATAAAAGAAATAATTCAATATACAGGGATCCAACTCTCTAAACAGAATAATACAACCACCTACATATATACATCACCAGACTGGGAGAGAACCAACATCTTTGTAGTTGGGGGTGATCTTAAAAAAAAAATAAAATAATGGATACACAGAGTCCCATCCAGGTAATCAAAAATTCCTTCTCAAGAGTGAGCCCCCAAAGCAAAATGCTAGCCTCCCAGATTATATAACAAATACTAAGCCCCTGATTGGCTCAGAGTCAGAAGGCACAAAACCTACATGATTCTACACAGTTGTGAATTATCAAGGTTAAAGGAAGATTAATTCTTCAAATGTTTAGAATTTTACCTGATCCTGGGAAACAATTCCAAAGGGAAAATGACAAAAATCCCACCTTGCCTGCATTTACATGCAAAAAGATAAAATAATTATGAAACTGAGAACTTAATGTTATGTAAATTTAAAGTCTGAATTTGTCAGTTGGGTATGGAAATATATCTTACTCAACGGGGGAAGTAGTAGGGGAGTAGAATAAGTAAAGAAAGACTGATAAAAGATTAGGTGGATTAAGCAAGGCAGTGGTAAAAAAAAAAAGATTCTTGAGGAGGAAGAAAGTAAAAAAGAGACAAAAGAAAACAAAATGAAGGAAAATACACAGTAATCATATCTATGAATGTGAATGGGATTAACTAAACTGTAATATTGAAGGGGATAACAGAATGTAGGAAAAAACAGAATGCAAGAATATGTTGTTTATAAGAAACACGTTTGAAACAGATACACAGAGTTAAAATAAGTAGCGGGAACAGAATCTATTATGCTTTGGGGTTAGCTTGTAGGAATCATGATTTCAGACAAAAGCAAAAATAAACTTAATTAAAAGAAATAAACAAGAAACCATTTTGCTAAAAAGTACCATAGACGATAAAGTAATATACATTTTTTTTATATCAAGGTACTCTGATGAAGTCCTCATTCTCAAATATGTATGTGGCTGATACAAATTTATTTTTAAAAGCCATTCTGCAATTAATAAATGGTATAAGGATGTTGAGTCAATTTTCAAAAATAAAAGAAATTAAAGATATCTGCAATTTATGAAAAAATGCATTAATTACTGGTGATTAGTGAAATGTTAATTTAAAAAGTTCCAAGGTACCACCTATGAAAAACGACAAATCCTGGAGGGGACATCAGGAGATAGTCACACTAATGAACTATTGGTAGAGCTGTAAACTGGTACAAGTACTTTGGACAATAATTTGGAATTGTGCTGAAATCACTATAGAACTGCATATTCTTTGATCCAAGAATGCTACTACTAAGTCTATATCTCAAAGAGATCAAAGAAAAAGGAAAAGGACCTAAATGTACAAAAATATAGATAGAAAATACAGTGGCAAAGAATTGAAAATGGCGAGGATGCCCATCAATTGTGCAATGACTGAAAAAGCTGTGATATATGATTGTGATGGAACATTGTTATGCCATAAATATACATATCTCTCTCTCTCTCTCTCTCTCTCTCTCTCTCTCTCTCTCTCTCTCTCTCTCTCTCTCATCATACATACATACATACATATATATGTATATGTATGATGATTTTAGAAATATCTGGGAAGACATATATGAAGTGAGGTTAAGTGATCAACACAATGACTAAAGACAATTCCAAAGGACTCATGATGAAAAAAAAAAAATGTGATCCACCTCCAGAGAGAAAACTGATGAACTCTGAGTGCAAATTCAAGTATAATTTTCTCACTTTATTTTTCTTGCTTTTTGTTACATGGCTAATACTGAAATATATTTTACATGAATTTGCATGTAGAATTGGTAATATTTCTTGCCTTCTCAGTGGGTATAGGATAAAAGAGAGGCCTAAAGTTTGAAGGTGCTCCCAGAAGCAATTTATTTCACCTCCATACTTTAAAGATAAAGAAACTGATATCTGTGGATAAATTACTTCCAAAATTTTTTTACATATATAATCAAAGTTAGGATTTTAATGCATGTCCTCTGAATACAGAATCTAGGCTCCTACTACTGTGTGATGTTGCCTTCATAAGGGCTGACTCTGGGTTTGGGAGCAAGGAATGATATACTGGGAAAAGAAAGTCATATAAAAACAAAAGTCATCAATAAGGATTCATTTTAAATAACAACATATAGTGTCAAACATAATCTTTTATGAAAAGTAAGAAAATGATTTTGAAGTTGAGAAGTGTAAATAGTCCCATTTAAGTACAATTACTGAAACTAAATTTGTACCTATCAATTTAAAATAGTTTTTCTGATTCTGGTTCTCAGCTATGTTGGTTTCAACAACTCCATGAGAAGGATAAAAATCTGAAATTTTATTCAGTGTTTATGTGAGTTGGACTAGTTAACAAAAGAATGACTCATTTTCTTTTCAGGCACCCTGGCAAACACATACAAGACTGAATAAGATTATAAATCTATAGATGAAGAAAGAAAAACTAAAATTAGAAATACTGGGAGAAGATAAAAAAAAAAACTTGATGCTATATTTCTAATTCATGGAAAAAAATGACCAATTTTTAGGTGTCTGAATATGATACTTAAACAAGATAAGTCAATCATTTTTAATGGAGATACATGGTTAAAGTTACTGATATTATTTTCTTTGTATTGACTACAAAATAGTAAGGATGGTCGAACATGAAATACTCTGAAGTGAATAATTTGATGAGTCTATCAATTAAATTGATGAGATTACAGAATATGGATTTTTGTCAGAAGAGCACTGTACATAAAATTATTTATAGTATAGCCCCTTGTTAAAAGAACACTGGAAAGTCTTCTAATTAGTTCCTATTGAGTGGGGTAGACTCCAAGATGATTTGTGACTGAGAGTGTGGGGAAGTACTCTTGACAGAAGAGCTTTCTAAAAATGATTCATGAAAGTGACCCTTCTTCTCCACTTTCTTGCCAACCCTTAGGCTTTGAGACCAGAATACAGAAAGGCAAGGTACTTCCTTTAATGATCACCCACTTAAAAATGAAAAAAAAAAGTCAATTTTAAATGAAATACATGGTGAGATACACATTTTTGCCCATGGGTCATGACATAATTGAATGATAGATCCCTGCAGACCTTCTTCTGCCTCATTTTTTCTTTTTTTGACCAAAGAAGAAACTACATTTTTTTTGCTTTTTTTTTGGAGGGCAATTGGGGTTAAGCATTTTGTCCAAAGCAAGGGCACGTGGCTAGTTATTGTTAAGTGTCTGAGGTTGGATTTGAACTCAGGTCCTCCTGACTCCAGGGTCAGTAGTATATTCACTGCCCCACCTAGCTGCCCCAAAATGCTAGATCCCTCACAGTTAATTTGTAATTCAAGAATCCTTGTATTGTCTAAAGTTTTTCTCAAAAGTATAATCCTTGGAAAAGAAAGAGGATAACCCAGGAACTGAAGGACAAAAGTCATTCTAGAAGTCAGACAAATTTCTGGACTTTGCCAATTCTTCATGCTATTGCCTAATGGCTAAAGTAATATAGGTCCAGCAAAAATGGAGAATGCTAGCACTCTCAAAGTTTCTTTAGATTCTAGGGAAAGTCACATGGATTTTAGGAGTGCTTTAGGTTTCTGTATTTGTTAAAGATCTCGTGTGAATCTTCTGTGTCTTGTTCTATTTATTGATTTTTTTTGGTGGATACAATAAAGACTTTAATAAAAACATTTATCTAGTACCCCTGAGGTGTTTTTGATCCTTTTACCCTGTGAGAAAAATAGGATTTTTTGCTGTTGTTCTGGATTAAGTTTTTCCTACTCAAGTGCCTTTAAGCCTCCCCTTTGATTGTATCAAGAGTCTTTGTTTGGATATAGTATACATTGTATTGCCCTTAATAGGCTTAAGGGAGTTTAAAGATCTTCCCTGCCCCTTAAGAGACTGAATGTAATCACATGGGAGCTTAAGGTGGGAAAAGTTTGCAAAAAGGGTGGAACAGGAAGGAATAGATAAGAGCACACAGAGAACTGGGAACAGGCAGAATTGAGAGAGAGAATATCTGTGCTGTCAAACTTCTGTCTATTGTTCTGTGTTGATTTCTCAGACAGAAACCCCATCTATTGTTCTGTATTCATTTTTCAGACTGAAAGTGAATTGAAATGATATTGCTGGTTACATGCATAAATATTATTGTAGCCTTTTTAAGCTTTTTTTCCTAGAAACAGAAACTGTGAAGAACTTGGAGTGGAGCAGTCTCAGTGAGCTGAGATATGGAACAGGAGTGGAGAGCTGCCAATGTGTGAATCCAGGGAAGAGTTGGGAGTGCCCCCCCCCCACCTGGATTAAGGAGGAGCTGCGGGGTTTGAAACTTATTTCATCACTAATTTAAATAATTCAAGGAAAAGTTTCTACCTCTGTGCTACTAAAGTAAATACATAGATAACCCATTATTCAGATGCCCCAGTGATTCTAGCCTCACTTGACCAGATTCAGTCTAGAAGACTTACTCTAAAAGGGGGTTAATTTGCTATAGCCCCTTAGTCAACAATATTTTGAGTCAGAATTTTCTTGTTAGCTTTTATGTGACACTTTCCTTAAACACACATGTTGGGACTGAAGAGGAATATCAAAACTACATCAGTAAGGATAAATGACTGAGACACAAAAACGCATCTACCAAAAAGAAATGACAAGGAATTATTGTCCACTGGTACTCAATCCCCCTTCCTCTTTCCTAAATAGGTGTCAGGAAACACATTTTATTTGGGGAATATCTGTTGCAGAAGAAGAACCACCCTCTTTTTCTTAAAGAAATGACACCTACTGACACAAACTGCCTTTTCTACTTTATGTGTATATGTTCTCCCCTGAAACAGATTAAACAATGATTCTAATGTGAGTATTTCTAAGATAGGAAACAGTCTTTTTGAATTTGAAAAATAGAGTGTTTCTTGGTACCTTTGGTTTCACATCTTGTATTGTAGGATTTTGATGTGATTAATATGGCATTTTTGAGTTTCTTTCTTTTAATATTTAGGTTTTCTCTCTCATATGTAAATATGTATATATATACCTACATGTTTATTGACATGTGTGTCTATGAATTATCTCACTAATTCTAGTTGGGATGGCAAAGATATAGATTAATATACACATGTGTATGAAAAAATATATGTTTGTAAATATATTATTGTATATTATGCATTATGATATATACAGGTTTGTATACACACAAATGTGGAGAGGATATGTCTCATTTACTACTCTGTACAGCCCATAAGTCCATATATATATATATATATATATATTTAGATAATGATGCATTAACTATATATACTGGTGAAGAACTGCAATTCTTTTGTAGCATATACTTGGGATACTGCCTGGGCTCTTGAAAGTTTGATTGACTTCTTGTTGTCACATAGCCAGTGTCTATCAGAGACAAGACTTGAACAGAGACATTAGTAACACCGATGCTAGTTTTTTTTTTTAATTTTGTTAAGATGCTTCTCTGTTGTGATAAAATTCAAAAACAGGGTTTTCTAAGGAATTATTGGTTATGTAAGGTCATAAATGCTTTTTTATGAAATAATTTGATGAAACAATATAGTATATCTTTTTAATAAGTTATTTTTGCTTTAAAAGAAGAGGGTTAGAGTGCAGGAACATTGTGAATTTATCAATATCAGTGACATATTATATTGCTATGTATGTTAATTCTCATCTTTGAAATTCATAGTTATTACATGTATTTTCATATAGCTGAATTTTTAGAGCTACTCAAAATTATGGACAAAATTTTTCAGACTCATAGATATTACAGACATTTTAAAGCTTATTAAGTAATGTTAGCCTTATTTTAAATATCTCCTCTCAAGGAGATTATGGTCTCTGTTACTTTTATCTTTAAAGAGAATAGGATTAGGGGCAGCTAGGTGACGCAGTGAACAAGAGCACTGGCCCCAGAGTCAGAACAACACTGTATCAGTTCTGGCCTCAGACTTAGCTCCGACACAGTAATGACTGGCCATGTAACCTTGAGCAAGTTGCTTAACCCCAATTGCTTTTAAAGAAAAAAAAAAGTAGAATCATAAAGAAAGTGACAATTTAAGTTTCATATGGAGCAGACTGTCATGGTGGTGGAGAGCATGAAGCACAAACTGAAAAGAACTAAGCAAACTCTTTTTATAAGCTAATTAACTGTGAAGACAAAAGTTTCTAAAGAGACATTTTGAAAGAAATGTACATAATTTTATTTTGAGAAGAGATGTTGTGAATGATCTTCCTGAGAGATTTGAATTAGTATTCTGAGAAGAGTGCTGCTGGTTTGAAAAGGAGTGAGTCCAGTATTGATTAGAATATTTTATCTATTGCAAATTTCTTTGTACTCTTTTTGAAGAACTGGTTCATCAAATTTGTGTAATGTGATACATCATAATTATTTATGTTTTTGTTATTTATTACTGCCAAAATGTTCAAATACTTGCAAAATTTGCAAGGTATTTTTAACACTGATATTTATTAAAACCTAGGTAACAGAACAAATTGGTATGAGAGAGATGGTGTGTTACTCCTATGAAGAAACATCAGAACATGTCCCTTAATTGCCTTAGAAATGAGGTAAAAATAAATTAAGGAAAGGGAAAGTAGATATTAGAAATGTGATAGGGGCAGCTAGGTGGCGCAATGAGTAGAGCACTGGCCTTGGAGTCAGAAGGACCTGAGTTCGGATCCGGCCTCAGACACTTAATTCACACACAAACAAAAACCTAGCCGTGTGACCTTGGGCAAGTTAGTTAACCCCAATTGCCCTTTAAAAAACAAAATAAAGAATAAAATAAAAATAGAAATGTGATAGTTGGTGTCATTTTCAACTAGAATGTATATATGCACACACAGCTCACCTAATCTTTTATTAGATTAAGTATGGGGTACAATTCTTAAAATTGTTACAGTATTTCTTTGTTCAACTTCTTTCAGTTGTTTCACCAACAATTTGTACTACTGTCCTTAATAAATTTGTCAGTCATTCAACAAGCCTTTATAAAGAGCTTGCTATGTGGCAATAATAAGCACTATATTAAGTTCTAAAACGTGAGGAAAAAAATGAAACATTGCCCACATTCAAGAAGTTTAAATTTTTATTCCTTGGGTCAGATGTTGGCGTAGTGCAAAGCCCAGAAGACAGAGTAGAGGCAGCAACCCTGACAAAACTCCCCCAACATTCCTCTCCAAACAACTTTGAAAACAATTATTAAAATCTTCAATTTAAATTCTGGAGTGGCAGAGTCAGCAAAAGCTCCAGGTAAGACATTTTTGTAGCCCAAGACAGCTTAGGAGATCTGTAGGAGAGGACTCTGCTAATGGGGTTAGGGACAGCCTACACTCAGGTGGCAGCACCAGCAGTGGGACTTGAAGGCAGCTATAACAGCAGTGACAGCATCTGCTTTGGAAACTATATGTCCAGAGATGCCTAGAGGATTGGACATCTGGGCACAGATTATAAAGGACCCAGTGCTAGAAATGAACACTGGACACTGTTGCATTGACCATATAGGTTGCAGTTTCAGTGTAGAAAAGAATGCTAGGCCTTGTGGCTGCAGGAGAGCAAGGGATCAGGAGTACAGCTCATGTGCCAAGGGCCAAAAGAAGTGCTAGCACTTGTGGCTGCAGGGAATCAGAGCTTCTTTCTGGGTAAAGACCAAAGAACAGGCAAAGAGAACACTGACCACACTTCTCCTGAGAATACACCACCTTGGAAGAATCCAAAAATTTACAGACTACTGGAACTAAGCCTGAAAACAGCAGCCAAAAAGGTCTGCAAGTTGGGGAAATGCTGGATCCTACCGTCCAATTTTAACATTATAAGTTAAGACAAGAAACAGGATTGGGGAAAAATTGGAGCAAATAACAACAACAACAAAAAAGACTAGACCATAAACAGCTACAATGGTGACAAGGAAGATAAAGACAAACTCAAAATAAGGCAACATAATGAAAACAGTTGCAAGCAAATCCTCAAAGAAAAGGGAAAATGGTAGAGAAGCTCAACAAAAATTCCTGGAATAGATAAAGAGAGAGATCACAATCATAGAGGACAAATTGGAAAAAGATATGAATAATGCAAAAAAATATGAAAAGAGAATTGACTGTGGGTTGTTGTCCATTTTCAAAGAGGATCAAAATGACATCACTAAGCTAGAGTCCAATTTCAGTGGGTCTGACTGCAACAGATCAAAATATGAGTTCAGAATATTCTACTGCAGGTTGGGCATAAGTGGTTCCTGTGAACATTTGGGGTGGATTCTCTAAATTGGCTCATCTTACTTTTTCAGAGTAATTTAATTCTGCCTTTGCTCGTAGAAACCAACACCTCATATGTAGACACACCATGATGAGCAGTTCTGTGCCAGTGTCTCCAATCCCACACAATCAGTTCCAAAGTTCTTAAGGCTCACCTTGATAGCATCCTTTTATTGCCTCTTCTGACCACCTTGTGAATGCTTGCCCTGTTTGAGTTCTTTATAAAATAAGCGTTTTTGGCAAGCATGTATTTTGCAATTGAACAACATGGCAAGTATGTCAGAGTTGCAATCTCTGAAACAGAATCTGAATGCATGGCAGTTTAGTTTGAGAAAGGACCTTAGTGTCTAGAATTTTATCCTGCCAGGTGATCTTTTGCATCTTCCAGACAATTCAAATGAAGTGATTCAGTTTCCTGGGATGGAAGTAGTATACCATCCAAGTTTCACAGGCATACAATGATGAGGTCAGTACAACAGCTCTATAGACCTTCAGTGTTGTAGTCAGTCTAATAATGCTTCTCTCTCACATTTTCCTTCAGAACCTCCCAAACACTGAGCTAGCTGTGACAATATGTGTGTCAACCATATTATCAATGTGTACATCACTGGAAAGTACATAAGCAAGGGAAGTGAACTTATCCACAGCATTCAAAACTTCTACATTTGCTATAACCAGAGGTTTCATGTTTGCATGGTGTGGTGCTGGCTGATGGAGCACTCATGTTTTCTTGATGTTAATTTTTAGGTCAAAATTAGCACAAGCAGAAGATAATTGATCCATACTTTTCTGCATCTTAGCTTCAGAGGCTGCATTGAGAGTGCAACCATCTGCAAAAAGAAAATCATATACCAACACCCCCTCCAATTTCATCTTGGCTTGTAGCCTTTTCAAGTTGAAGAATTTGCCATCAGTGCAGAAGATGACTTTGATGCTGTGTATATCCTCATTGAAACCATTTGGCTGAAAATATCATGCTAAAAAGAATGGGAAAAACATATACCTCTACTTCCCTCCATTGGTTACTGGGAAACACAAAAGCATTGTCCATTATCCAGAACTCAGGCAGGCATGTCATCGTGAAATTGATGTACAATGCAGAAACACCTCTCTGGGGAACAAATGACATAATTTTCCATAACTCCTCATGACTAATAGTATCAAAGGCCTTGGTCAAAGTCACAAATGTTATATATTGACTTCTGTTCTGCTCCTGGCACTTTTTTTCCCTTATTCTTTGTATCTTTTTGGGAAACAAGCCTAGCATAATTCCAAATTACTCTATAGGATGGTTGAATCACTGAACAACCTTCCTAATAACAACTTCAATTCACATTTGCATAATTTTACTTGCTATTCAAAAGGAATCTGTGAAGTAAATCACTCATATATTGGTAAATGCAATTTTAAAATTTATAATTTATTTATTTTGGGTTTTCAACATCCATTTCCAAAATATTGTTAAAATTTTTCTCCCCATCTCTCCCCTAACCCCACCCAAAGATGACAAGAATCCTGAATACCTCTTCCCCAATCACCCACTCTTATATTCCCCTCCCCATGCCCCCATTGCTTTCTTGTAGAGAAAGATGAATTTCTATACCTCATTGCTTGCATTTCTTATTTCCTGGTTGCATGTAAAAAGAAATTTTTTAACATTTCTTTTAAAAGCTTTGAGTTCAAGATTTTCTCCCTTCTCCACTCCTCACCCACCCTCATTGGGAAGACAAACAATTCAGTATACATTGTACATGTGTAATTATGCAAGACATTTCCATAGTAGATACATTGTGAAAGACTAGCTATATTTCCCTCTATCCTATCCCATCCCCTGTTTATTCTATTTTCACCTTTGATGCTGTCCCTTTTCAGAAACATTTTCTTCTAAGTACCCTCTCCCTCAATTTGCCCTCCCTCCTATCATCCCCCTTTTTATCCTCTTCCCACCTTCTTTCCTGTATAAGATAACCAATTAAATGTGTATGTTATTCTCTCATTAAAACAAATCCAATGAGAGTAAGGATTACTCATTTCCTTTCACATCATGCTCTTCCCCTCCACTGTAACAGCCTTGTCCTGCATCCTTTAAGTAAGATAACCCACCCCATTCTAGATATTCCCCTCTCCTCCCAATATATTCCTGTCTCACCTCTTAATTTATTTTTAAGATATCATCCTTTCACATTCAACTGACTCTGTGCTCTCTCTCTCTCTCTCTCTCTCTCTCTCTCTCTCTCTCTCTCTCTCTGTTTCTCTCTGTCTCTCTGTCTCTGTCTCTCTGTCTCTCTTTACACACACACACACACACACACACATGCACACACACATATATATACATATATACATGCATACATACATACATAAATGCATACACATACACATACATACATATATATGGATTCCCTTCAACTATCCTTATACTGAGAAAAGACTCATGAGTTACAATTATCATCCTTCCATGAAGAAACATAAATAGTTCAACTTTAATAAGTTCCTTTTTCCTGTTTACCTTTTCATGCTCCTGTTGCTTCTGATATTTGAATGTCAAATTTTCTGTTCAGCTGTTTTGTTTTGTTTTGTTTTGTTTTTAAATAAAGAATGCTTGATTATTTCACTGAACGACTATATTTTCCCCTGAAGTGTTATACTCAGTTTTGCTGGATAGGTGATTCTTGATTTTAATCTGAGTTCTTTTGACCTCTGGAATATCATATTTCAAGCCTTTTGATCCCTTAATGTAGATGGTGATAGATCTTTTGCTATCCTCATTGTGTTTCCGCAATACTCAAATTGTTTCTTCCTGACTGCTTGTAATATTTTCTCCTTGACCTAGAAACTCTGGAATTTGATTAATATTCCTAGGAATATTTTCCTGATCTTTTTAAAGAGGCAATTGGTGAATATTTCAATTTCTATTTTGCTCTCTGGTTCTAGAATATCCTGGTAGTTTTCCTTGATAATTTCCTGAAAGATGATGTCTAGGCTCGTTTTTTTATCATGGTTTTCAGGTCGTCCAATAATTTCTAAACTATCTCTCCTGGATCTATTTTCCAGGTCAGAGCTTTCCCCAATGAGATCTTTCACATTGCCTTCTACTTCTTTTCGTTCATTAGGATGTGTTTTATAGTATATTAAATTCTCATAAAGTCATTAGCTTTCATTTTCTTCAATTTAATTTTGAAGGAATTATTTTATTCAGTGAGCTTTTGAAATTCATTTTCCATCTGGTCATTTTTGCTTTTTGAGGAATTCTTCTCATCTTTGGCTTTTTGGACCTCTTTTGCCATTTGAGTTAGAGTATTTTTAAAGTGTTATTTTCTTTGGTATTTTTGAGTGTCTCTTTTAGCAGACTGTTGCTTTTCTTTTCATGATGTTTTTTGCATCATTCTCATTTCCTTTTCCAATTTTTCCTCTACTTCTTTTACTTGATTTTCAAAATACTTCTTGAGCTTCTCCATGGCCTATGACCAATTCATATTTTAGACTCCTATTATGGGGGCAAAGAGGATGGAAGCATGGAACATGAGGAGGACTGTGAGCTCAGAAATCCTGCTCCAAAAGCCCCAAAGGAAAATATGAGTGGGTTACAGGCCATAGAGGACCTTAAGAAGGACTTTAAAAATCAAATAAGAGGGGCGGCTAGGTGGCGCAGTGAATAGAGTGCCAGCCCTGGAGTCAGAAGGACCTGAGTTCGGAGCTGGCCTCCAACACTTAATCCACACAAACAAAAACCTAGCCATGTAACCTTGGGCAAGTTACTTAACCCCAATTGCCCTAAAGGGGAGGCTAGGTGGCGCAGTGAGTAAGAGCGCCGGCCTCGGAGTTGGGATGACCCGAGATCAAATCTGGCCTCAGAAAATGAGCACCCACACATAAATAATGACTATCCGTGTAACCTTGAGAAAGTTACTTAACCCCAATTGCGTTAAAAAAAAAAAAAAAACAAATAAGAGAAGTAGAGAAAGATTGGCAAGAGAAATGAGAAGGATGCAGGAAAAGTATGAAATGAGGGTCAACAGCCTGACTGAGGAAAATAACACATTAAAAAATAGACTGGCAAAGGAGACCCAAAAGGGCAATGAGGAGAAGAATGCCTTAAAAAGTCGAAATTGCCAGATGAAAAAAGAACCTCAAAAGCTCACCGAGGAGATTCATTCCTTCAGAGTTAGACTGGAGCAAATGGAAGCTAATGACTTTATTAGAAATCAAGATGCTTTTAAACAGATCCAAATGAATGAAAGCATAGAAGGCAATGTGAAATATCTCATGGGAAAAACCACTGACCTGGAAAAAAGATCAAGGAGAGACAATTTAAAAATTATTGGACTACCTGAAATCCATGATCAAAGAAAGAACCTAGAAATCACCCTTCAAGAAATTCTCAAGGAAAATTGCCCTGATGTTTTAGCAACAGAGGGCAAAATAGATGTTGAAAGAATCTACCTATTAAGTCCTGAAAAAGATCCCAAAAAGAAAACTCCCAAGGATATTATAGCCAGGTTCCAGAATTCCCAGATCAAGGAGAAAATACTACAAGCAGCCAGGAAGAAACAATTTCAGTATTGTGGAAACACAATCAGAATAGCAGAAGACCTGGCAGCTTCTACACTGAGTGATCTAAGGGAATGGAATATGATATCCCACAGGGCAAAGGATCTGGGATTAAAACCAAGAATCACCCACCCAGCAAAACTGAGTATTTTGTTTCAGGGGAAAATGGTCATTCAGTGGAATAGAGGACTTTCAAGCATTCTTGAGGAAAAGAACAGAGTTGAATAGAAAATTTGACATCCAGACACAAGAAGCAAGAGATGCCTGAGAAGGTAATCAGGGAAAAGAAATCAAAAGGAACTTATCAAAGTTGAACTATTTTCATTCCTACATGGAAAAATAATAACTGTGACTGATAAAACCTTTCTCAGTATGAAAATAATGGAAGAAGGGTATATGGGCATATGAATACATATGTGCATGTGTGTATATATGTTTATAGTTATACATGGATAGAGGGCATAGGTTGAATTTGTTGGGAAGGGATAATACTTAAGGGGTGAAATTATGAGGTGAGAGAGGAAAGTGGCAAGAGGAGATGAGGAGAGACAGGGTAGGATAAACTATCTCATGTAGAAGAAGCAAGGGGAAGTGGTTGCAAGGGAGGGTGGAACAGGAAGGCAAAAAGGCAAAACTATATTCTCATAGAATTTGGCTCAGGGAGAGAATGACATACATACTAAATGTGATATCTCACCCTGAAGCAGAGTAGGGGGAAGGAGGGTGAGAGGGGGATGAATGAAGGGAGGGCATTCTAGAGGGAGGGGAGGTTGAAAGTACCCACTGTGGAAGAGGGACAGGATTAAAGTAGGGAAAGGACCAGGTGGGGGGTAGGATGAGTGGGAGGGAATTATAAGCAGCCTTGTACAATATATCTGCTATGGTAATGTTTTGCATATCTAGACATGTACAACATATACTGAATTACTTATCTCCCCAGAGAGAATGTGTGACAAGGGAGGAAGGGAATGGAGCTGATATTGGAGGTTTTAAAATTAAATGTTTCAAATATGCATATATATACATATATATATACATATATATAGTATTAGTAAGTGTATTTATATATATATATATATATAAATACACTTACTAATACTATTTTGCATGTAATTGGGAGATAAGATGTGCAGGCATTGGGGCACAGAGACTGTTATGGGAGAAGATATGGGAGAGAGCAAATTGGATGAGGGGATATCTTGTGGGACTGCTATTCTAGAGTGGTGGGTAGGGGAAAAATGGGGAAATAATTATAACTGAAAATCTGGTAGAAATGAATGATGTAAACCAGGAGTTAATAAAGCATTTGTTTAAAAGAAAAAAAAAAAAGAAAGGGGATTGGTCGAGGGAGAAGGTGGAGTGGGGTGGCGGGGGGGAAAGGTGGGATGGAGGGAAGTGTAGTTGGTCTTTCACAATATAATTACTATCTGATTTGGATAACTACACATATACAATTCATATACAATTGCTTGTCTTCCCAGTGGGGCTGGGTAAGGAAGGAAGAAGGGGACAAAATATGAAACTCAAAGTGTTTAAAAATGAATTCCCTCTGGGAAGATAAGTTAAAAATTGTTTATATTTTACATGAAACTGGGAAGTAGTACATACAGGGGCTGGAGAATATAGACCCAACTTACCCTACTAGAAAGGTGGGGGTGTGAAGGGGGAGGATATAAGAGAGAACAGATTGGGTGAAGGGAAATTCAGTAGACTTGCTGTTTGGGGGTGAGTGAAGGGGAAAGATGGGGAGAGAGATTGTGACTCAAAATCTTGTGGAGATGAATGTTGAAAATTAAAAATAAATAAATAAAAATTTGGGGATAAATAAAAATAAGGAGTGGGAAAGTACTATATTGGGAGAAGAAAGGGAGAGAGAATAGGGTAAATTATTTCCCATAAAAGAGGCAAGAAAAAAGTGTTACAATAGAGAGGAAGAAAGGGGAGGTGAAACAGAATGAGTCAACCTTAATCTCATTGAACTTGGCTTTAGGAAGGAATAAAGTACATACTGGATTGGACGTGTTGCCATACTGGAAAGTAAAGTGGAAGGGGATGGGGTAGATGACAGAAGGGAAGTCAAATTGGGGGAGTGAGAAGCCAGAAGCAAACACTTTTGAAAAGGTACGGGGTAAAAGGAGAAAATTGGATAAGTGTTCAGGGTGAGATGAAGGCAAATATAGTCAGTGTATCACAATATGACTATGATTGAAATGCTTCCCATAGCTATACATGAATGACCTATATTGAATTGCTTGTCTTCTCCATGGGGGTGGGTGAGGAAGGATGAAGGGAGAGAGTACAGAACTCAAGGCTTTTATAAACAAATGTCAAAAAACTGTTTCTATATGCAACTGTGTAATGAAATATACAGGCAATGGTGTATAGAAATCTATCTTGCCCTACATGAAAGTAAGAGGGAAGTGATAAGAGGAAAGGGTTTGGTTGAAGAAAAGGCAGATTGAGGGAAGGAATAATCTGAATTCATGCATTCTTATAGTGGGAGATAGGAGAGAGATGGGAAAAAATTGGCAACTCAAAATCTTTTGGCAATGAATGTTTGGAATTTTAAAATAAATAAATTCTTAAATAAAGGATAACAGATTTAATTCTGTTCAAAATTTCTTTCTGTTTTGTCTCCTTGGAGTGGTTGTGGAATCCAAGGTCAGGTCAGTAATTAATTAATTAGTGATTTAATCAGTTTACATTTATTTCATTGATTCATTTATTTATTTGTTCATTTATTGATTATCTAATTTGGCTAGCTTTTTTGTTTGTTTCTTTATTGGTTTATTTTCTCTTTCTGTTTCTAAGAGTTCTCTTTGGGTATGGGCAGGAAAAAAGGGAAAGGTAATATAGATAACATTTTAACTTGCTATGTGAATTTTATTTTTTATTGTGTGCTTGAAGTTTTGTTTGTTTGTTTTGTTCTTCAAGTTGATGGTCTCCATTTATCATCTGAGTATTAACAGGGAATTGTTGAATTCATTTAACTTTAGGGATCTTGACTGAAGTGAAGAAACCAACTCATAAGATGGGGACTAGATGACTTAAGAAAAGATTCTGAATTTTCATAAGCTTATTTTCCACACCATATCAGTAGTCTAAAATAATACATATACATGCATACATACATATACGTGTGTATACATATACATACATAAACCACATATGTACATGTGTAAGTATACATGTATATACATATATGTACGTGTGTACATAAACATGTATATACATGCATATATACATGTATATATGTGTGTGTGTGTTAGCCAGTTTAATCACTGTCTGAGAGTGACAAGGATAGAGTTGGGGGAGGCTGGGTATCTTTATCAAAGGAAGCTGGAGTGTCACCTTATATTCCAGCAACATACTAAACAGTCTTTCAACTGTTTAAATATTGGCAAATCATGTGGAATTCACTCCATTTCATGAATCCTACCCCACAAAGCAGAGTGAAAAGAGAATTGGCTGGGAATAGTTGCAGTTATTATGGAATATATAACCTTTAGTGGTACTTTTAGCAGAACCACAAAACAGTCTTCACATGATCACAATGGAGAGAGTATTTTTTTTAAAAAAAGTATATCATAGATAGGCAGACCTGGTTAAAAATTATGGCAGATTATTATTAGATGAAAAGTGTAGCATGCATAAAAATTTTTCCATTGGCAGATACTGTTCCTTGATCTTAAAGACAAGTAGATCTGGAAGTCTGCCAGATATAGAATAAAGGAAAGATCATTTGATCAGGGTTCCCACACTCAAGGATCCTATGATAACCGTGTTAGCATTTAGTGTATGAATTTGACAGCTTACAGGACTTGCACTTCCAGATTCAGAGAAGATTTGGAATCAAGTTGGTAGAATTCTGTCCCTAAAGTTACTAAATACATGTTATTTTTTGAATCACTAAATGTCGGTTATTCTCTAGTCTCATTTCTTCCCATGCCCTAAATCTCTAGATTGAATGCACACTCAACAAATGTTATATTGAGGGTCCAGAAGGATGTCACTCCCAGTATATACACTGAATTGAAATCACACACTTTAGCATAGATATTTGACTCAATCTATTGGAGTACAGCTCTTGAGAAACATTGTGGCTTTGAGGATGAGGAATACTGATAGTCTGAGGCCTTATGTAATCTCTTATCGTGATGTACTTGGGGCATAGCAGATTTAAAACTGGTTTCACATGTTCTTCATACTCAATTTGTACATTGTACTGGCTTGGCATAAATAGCAGGTTTTAACAACAACAAAAAAGGCATCCCTTGAAAGAAAACTTAATTTAAAAAAAAAAATAGAAAACTGAGAAGGACTGTGGCAATGAACATAAAAGGTATTGTATTCCGGGGGCAGAGCCAAGATGGTGGAAAGGAAGCAAGAAGTTTTCTAAGCCCCTCCATGAATTCTGTCACTAAATTTTAAAAAATTAATCTTAATAGATTTCAGAGTGACAGAACCCATTGGTAGATGGAGTATGTCAGGTTCCCAGCCCAGGAAATTGCCCAGGTAGGTCTCAGCAGCAGGAGTGCTGAGCACACAGGGCCTGCACAAGTGTAGAGCTGAGAGCAGAGTACAGTGGAGTGAAAAGGAGTCCCAGCAAGTGGACTCAAACACCCCAAAAGCAATTTGCAGCCATCTCACCACAAGACAGAGAATCTGTCAGAGCTGGGTGAGAGAAAGCACTGTGCCTGCAGCAGTGGCAGCAACTTCCATCAGCCCTTAACCTGAATGTTTAAAAATCACCTAACTGAACTTCAGGGAGCAAAGATGGCAGAGTAAATTCTAGCTGCTCTGATTTCCCCCCCCTGACTCAGAAAACCCAGAAATAAATGTCCCACCCAGAGTAAAATCCTGAATTAGTAGAAATAGCCTCAGGCTTAGGAGACCAAGAGAAAGGGTGTAACTGAAGAAGTACTGAGTCTGAAGTGAAGGGTAGGAAGCAATGCAACAAGCTCCACCTCATCTCACCAGCAGGAGCTCCTGAAGCCCAAGGGAGTAGGGCCATCAAGCACTAACAACAGAAGCCCATGTCTGCCTTAGCACCACCAGGGTAATCTGCAGACACCAACTCTTCACTCTAGTTGCTAAGCCTGCCTGAATTGTAGCCCAGGGGCACAGAGGTAGAAATCTGAAGTGGCCAAACCACCCCTCCCCCACAGGTTGCTCTGTGAACCTCAGAGTAAATCAGGGAAACACTGAGACTCCTGACCTTGGCTTCAGTCTAGATACACAGAAGCTATAACACAAAGTTAACAACCAAACCCCTAGGTCACAGAGGTAAAGGAAGAAGAAAGAGGAGTACTGTATGAAATTTACTCTCATCAGTTTGGGTTCAAGGAGAGAATAACATATTCTGTTAAGTATAAATATCCACTGTGCCTTACAGGCAGTAAGAGGTATAAGGGGGGGTGTTAAAAAGAGAGGGTGGTTAGAATGGAGAGAAATAGTAGTAAAGGGAAAGGGTAGGTAAAGAGGGGGAGAGAGGAAGGGAATCTTGAGGGAGGCAATGGTTAAAAGGAAAACTCTTAAGGAGGGAAAGGGGGAAGGGAAAAATATAAAAGCATAATCAGAGGAGAGAATAGGATGGAGGGAAAGAGGCAGATAGTAATTGTAACTGTGAATGTGAATGGGATAAACTCTCCTATATAATGGCAGCAGATAGCAAAATGAATTAAAAATCAAAATCTTACAATATTCTGTTTACAAGAAACACATTTGAAACAAGGGAATATTCAGAGTGTAAATGTAAGAAGCTAGAGTAGAATATATTATGCTTCAGCTAAACTGAAAAAAAAAACAGGGGCAGAAATCTCAGCATTATCTCAGATAAAGTAAAAGTACAAATAGATCTAATTAAAAGAGATAAGAAAGGAAACTATATCCAGCTAAAAGGCACCATTGAGAATGATGCAATATCATTACTTTACATATATTCATGCAGCAGTATAGCATCTAAATTCATAGAAGAGAAGTCAAGGGAATAAGAGGAAGAATTAGATAGCAAAACTATACGAGTGAGGGAACCCAATCTCCCCCTCTCTGAACTTGATAAATCTCACACCAAAATAAAAAAGAAAAAAGTCAGGGAGTCAAATGGAATTTTAGAGAGCTTAGATATGATAGATTTCTGGAGAAAACTGAATGGAATAAAAAGGAATGTATCTTCTGCTCAGTGGTACATGGTACATACACAAAAACTAACCATATACTAGGGCATAAAAACCTCATAATGCAGTGCAGAAAGGCAGAGATATTAAATTCACCATTCTCAAATCATGATGCAATAAAAATCAAATGCAATAAAGGTCCATGTAAAGATAGACTAAAATCTAATTGGAAACTAAATAACTTAATTCTAAAGATTAAGTGGGTCAACCAAGAAATTATATAAATAATCAGCCACTTCTTTCAAGAAAATGACAATAATACCAAAACTTGAGGGATGCAGCAAAAGCAGTTTTTCATGGAAGTTTTATATCCCTGAATGCATATATGAATAAATTAGGTCAATGGAAGTCACATAATTGGGCATGCAATTGAAAAAGCTAGAAAAAAAGCAAATTGAAAATCCCCTACTAAATACTAAATTAGAAATAATGAAAACCAATAGAAAGATTAATAAAATTTAAATTGAGAAAAATTTGAATTAAGAAGTAAAATTAAGAGCTGGTTTTATGAAATAAAAACAATAAATTGAATAGACCTTTAGTCTATATAATAAAAAAGAAGAAAACTAAATTATGAGTATCGATGAAAAGAGTGAATCTACCTCCAATGAAGAGGTAAGCAATAATAAAGAATTATTTTGCCCAATTGTATGCACACAAATTTGAACATCTCTGTGAAATGGATGGATATTTATAAAAATATAAGCTGTGCTGATTAACTGAAGAGGAAGTAAATTACTTAAATAACCCCATCTCAGAGAAAGAAGTTGAACCAGTGAACTCTAGGAAAACATCTCCAGGGACAGATGGATTTACTAGAAAATTCTATCAAAAACTAAAGTAAAATTGATTCCAATACTCTACAAACTACTTGGGAAAACTGGTGAAGAAGGAGTAGTACAAAATTCTTTTTATGACACAAATATGGTTCTGATACCTAAAACAGGAGGAGACAAAATGGAGAAAGAAAATTATAGGCCAATTTCCCTCATGAATATAGATGCAAAAATTTAAATAAAAGATTAGCAAAAGACTACAACAACTTATCACAGCAATGATAGACTTTGATCAGGTAGTATTTATTCTAGGAATGCAAGGATGTTTCAATATTAGCAAAACCATCAGTATAATTGATCACATCAGCAATAAAACCAGCAGAAACCATATGATTATCTCAATAGATGGAGAAAATTCTTTTTTTTTTTTTTTTATGGTTTAACAAGCTTACTTTAATCAAACAAACACACATTACCTAATTCAGGGGGAAAAGGTCAGCACCCCGAACTTCAGAGTTACAGAACTTACAGATCAAACAGACAGGCTTCCAAACTGTCCAACCATTATAACAATACCAAATCACAGTTACCAGAGAGGGAAGCATCAACATCTGGGTTTTCAAAGCCGGGGGCTCTCAACAACGGCTTCCCAGAGTCTCATCTGGTCAAATCACACAACACTTCTCAAAGTGAGCCCCAAAGCAAAGCCTCTCCTCAGGGCTTATATAGCCTTCTCCTGGCTCAGAGAATGTAACAACCTCCTGGACCCACTGCCCAATCACAAAGTATCAAGGTATGGGCTTTCCTGAAAAACAAGCCTCCCACCACAGGCTCCAGGTGCACTTAAGCTAGGGGCAGGAAAGATCTTTAAATCTGCATTTCCATTACATTCGGCCCCAAGATCTTTCATGCCCATAGCATACACAATTTACATTTGAATTAGCACTAAACATTGCTTAGGTCACATTTTCCAGGTACATAACAAAATCACAATATAATCTCAAAATACAATAGTCCAAGTCTTCCACTCATGGGGCAAATGTTAACTCAGTCACTTATCCGTAAAATCAAAAAATAGTCACTCTTAAGTTAACTCAATCAGTTACATCAGTTTTCAAAGTACAAGTCTTCCACTGGGGGGGGGGGGGGCAAAGTCTTGATTAGCTCAATTAGTCTCTTATCTGTAACAATATCTCAAAGTACAATTAGTCACTTATTCAGTAAAGTCTTACTAAGTATGCCTATAGCATAGACAATTTACATTTCAATTATCACTAACCATCCCTTAAGTCATATTTTCAAGGTACATCTAAAGTTACCAAAGTGGCCACTGGGCCTTAAACACAAAATATGAAGCATTATCACATTAAGTTCTCTTGGGAGGGTGGGGGGTGTCCTTCCCCTCACACTGCTCCATCCCCAGCTTCCAAGTCCAGAGAGGGAGCTGGGCAACAAAACCAAAGTGGGGTCCTTGGGGTCCATGGCACTTCACCCCACCCACCAATCACAAGTCCATCCTCCCCCTGGGTCCCAAACTGTGGGATGCAGCAAGGAAACACATTCAGTGCCCCTGCTTTGCCACACAGTCCTTATTTTGTCCTGTGGCTGAACTCCAAACTCCTGGGTTCCTTCTCCTCCAGCAGAAGGCAGCAGCTCCAGGCTTCTCCACAGGTCTCCATGCCGGCAGCTCACCATTCCTGCTCTCAGCTCAGTGAAGTCAGCATGCAGGTCTTTCTCTCCTGCTCCATGGCTCCACAGAATCACAGCTACCACAACTGGGAAACAAACAATTATCCCAGCCCCCATACTTTCCTTTTACTCAGCAGATCCCATCCCTCGTCGCCATTTTGTAGCAGCAAGCACCCCAATATCCCCAGGGTAGCTGCCAATATAGGTTCTTAGATCCGCTTTTCAAAAGGAAAGCAGCTCAAAATGGTTTAACAAGCTTACTTTAATCAAACAAACACACATTACCTAATTCAGGGGGAAAAGGTCAGCACCCCGAACTTCAGAGTTACAGAACTTACAGATCAAACAGACAGGCTTCCAAACTGTCCAACCATTATAACAATACCAAATCACAGTTACCAGAGAGGGAAGCATCAACATCTGGGTTTTCAAAGCCGGGGGGCTCTCAACAACGGCTTCCCAGAGTCTCATCTGGTCAAATCATACAACATTTCTCAAAGTGAGCCCCCGAGAAAATTCTTTTGACAAAAGACAATACCCATTCCTTTTTGACCACCAGCTCCCACAGTGTTCACACCTAGCAACCCCACTTCTTTACCTACCCTCTTCCCTTACTACTATTTCCCTGCCCTCTAATACCCCCCTTCTTACCCCTCCCTTACACTCCTACTGCCTATAGGACACAATTGATTTTTATATTATTCAGAGTATGTTATCCCCCCTTTGACCCCAGACCAATGAGAGTAAATTTCATACAATGCTCCTCTCCCTCCCTCCTTTCCATCTATTTAATGAATTTTCATGTCCTTTCATATTAGAATCTTAAACTTAATTGATTATGTTGATCCCTCTTTGACCCAGAAATAGTGAGAAGTTTCAAATGATGTTCCTCTCCCTCTTTCCTTCTCCTCTACTATAGTGTGTTTTTATGCTTCTTTGAATGGCATAATTTACCTTTTTTCTGTCTCATCCTTTCCTTTTTATTCCATTTCAGTCCCTTTGACCCCCTTAATAAGGATTTTTTTTTTTATGAGCAGATTAGGTCATTTATACCCACACCCTCTATCTATGTATCACCCTTTTAAATGTTATGATAATCACATAAATTTTGATATTGATTGTTATAAGCTTATCATATAGGGATGTGAACACTTTGCTCTTATTGTATCCCAACTTATGTGTGTGTGTGTGTGTGTGAGTGTGTGTGTGTGTGTGTGTGTGTGTGTGTGTGTGTGTGTGTGCATGTGAGTATGTGTGAGTTTGGCTTTTCCTTGTTTACCTTTTTATGTTTTTCTTGAGTCTTGTAATTGGAGATCAAATTTTGCATTAAGCTCTGGCTTTTTCATCAGGAAAGCCTGGAAGTCCCTTATTTCAATAAAAGATCATGTCCTTGCCTGAAAGGTTATGCTCAGCTTTGCTGGGTAGTTAATCCTTGGTTGCAGTCCTAGCTCTTTTGCCTTGTGAAATATCAAATTGCAATCTTTTAATGTAAAAGCTGCTAGGTCCTGTGTGATTCTGACTGTACTAGTTCCATGATATTTGAATTGCTTCTTATTGGCTGCTTGCAGTATTTTTCCTTAATCTTTTATTTCTGGAATTTGGCTACTATATTTGTTGGAATTTTCAATTTGGGATCTCTATCAGAAGGAGTCTGGGGAATTCTTTCAATAACTATTTTATCTTCTGATTCCAGGATGTCAGGACAGTTTTACTTTGACAATCTCTTGGAGGATTTTGTCCAGGCTCTTTTTTTTAACCTGGCTTTCTGATAGACCAATAATTCTTAGTTATCTCTCCTGAATTTTTTCTCTAGGTCAGTTGTTTTCCAGTGAGATATTTTACACTTTCTTCCAATTTTTCAATCTTCATGTTTTGTTTGATTAAATCTTGGTGCATCATAGAGTCCTGAGCTTAAATTTGACTTATTCTAATTTTTAGGGGATTATATACTTTGGTTAGTTTTTGAAGGTCCTTTTTTAGGGAGGTATTTTATCCAATTACTTCACTATTTTTTTTAAAGCCATTGGGGTTAAGTAACTTGCTCAAGGTTACGCAGCCAGTCTTTATTTATGTGTGGATGCTCATTTTCTGAGGCTGGATACAATCCTGGGTCGTCACAAATCAAGGCCTGGGCTCTTACTCACTCTGCTACCTAGCCACCCCTACTTCACTAATTTTACTTTTTAAGGATTTTTTTTTTCTTCAGTGAAACT
>WOXC01011295.1:0-32833 GCA_011680675.1 Gymnobelideus leadbeateri
GTATGAACGCTTTTTGTTTAACAGTAAAAGGGAAGCTTCAGCAGACTGACCAAAGATGGGCAGGGTTAAAGGAACTCTGTATACAACAGTGCTTAGAATTCTTGTATTTCAAAGGGCTTCTGAGAATTTCATGTATTCACCTTTTTTCAGTTAGCCTATTCTGAGCAAGTTTTCTAGAGAAGGTTTATCTGACCATAAGTCTACAGAAACAGGCATTTCATGTAACTTCTTTTCTGGGTAGGTTCTCTTAAGTAGAGGTGTTAAAAACAGCCTTTACATCTCAATTGCTTTATCTATTTTGTTGGAAATGTTATCATTAAGTTTCCTCCCTTTGAAACCAGTGTAGGTAGGTATAAAGCATTTTGGCTAAAACAGAAAAAGCAAACCTTCAGCAGTCTGACTAAAGATGTGCGCGGTTAAAGGAACTCTTTGTACAACAGTACTTAAAATTCTAGTATTTCAAAGGACTTCTGAGAAATTCAGGTTTTCACATTTTTTTCGATAGCCTATTCTGAGCATATTTGGTAGAGAAGGTATATCTGAGCATAACTCTCTAGAAAAAGGCATTAGATGTAACATCTTTTCTGGGAAAGATTCTCTTAGCTAGAGGTCTTAAAAGCGGCCATTACATCTCTATTGCTTGGTCGTCTTTTGATGGAAATGGCATCATTAAGTTTTCACCCATTGAAACCAATGTATGCCGGTAAGAAGCCCTTTTGCTAAAAGAGTAAAAGCTAACCTTCAGCAGTCTGACTAAAGATGTGGAGGGTTGAAGGAAGTGTGTGTACAACAGTGCTTAGAATTCTCGTATTTTAAAGGACTTCTGAGAAATTCATGTATTCCCCTTTTTTCAGATAGCCTATTCTGTGCAAGTTTGGTAGAGAAGGTATATCTGACCATACCTGTGTAGAAAGTGGCATTACATGCAATTTCTTTTCTGTGAATGGTTCTCTTAGCTAGTTATCATAACACAGCCATTACTTCTCAATTGCTTGATGTTTTGTTGGAAATGTCATCATTAGGTTTCTCCCATTGAAACCAAGGTAAGAAGGTATAAACAGTAAAAGCAAAGCTTCAGTAGTCTGACTAAAGATGTGCAGGGTTATAGGAACTGTGTGTATAACAATGCTTAGAATTCTAGTATTTCAAAGGACTTCTGAGAAATTCATGCATTCACCTTTTTTTTTCAGATAGCCAATTCTGAGCACGTTTGGTAGAGAAGGTGTATCTGAGCATTACTCTGTGGAAACAGGGATTACCAGAAGTCCTTTTCTGTGACAGCTTTCTCTTAGCGACTGGTATAAAACATGGCCATTACATCTTAATCGCTTGATCTTCTTTTGGTGGAAATGGCATTATTAAGAGATCTCCCCTTAAACCAATGTAGGTAGATATAAAGGCCTTTTAATAAAACAGTAAATTCAAAGCTTCAGCAGTCTGACCCCATGATGTGGAGGGTTAAAGGAACTGTGTGTAAAACAGTGCTTAGAATTCTCATATTTTAAAGGACTTCTGAGAAATTCATGTATTCACCTTTTTTCAGATAGCCCATTCTGAGCATGTTTCATAGAAAAGGTATATCTGACCATAACTCTGTCGAAACAGGCATTACGTGTAAGTTCTTTTTTGTGAATGGATCTCTAAGCTAGTTATGTTAACACAGCCATTACTTCTCAATTGCTTGATGTTTTGTTAGAAATGTCATCATGAGGTTTCTCCCTTTGAAACCCAGGTAAGAAGTTATAAACCCCTTTTGTTAAATATTAATAGCAAAGCTTCAGTAGTCTGACTAAAGATGGGCAGGGTTAAAGGAACCTCGTGTACAAAGAGTGCTCAGAATTCTAGTATTTCAAAGGACTTCTGAGAAATTCATGTATTCACCTTTTTTACAGATATCCTATTCTGAGCACGTTTGGTAGAGAAGGTATATCTGAGCATTACTCTGTGGAAACAGGGATTACCCGATGTTCTATTCTCTTTCAGCTTTCTCTTAGCGACTTGTCTTAAACATAGCCATTACATCTTCTTCGCTTGATCTTCTTTTCGTGGAAATGGCATTATTAAGAGGTCTCCCCTGGAAACCAATGTGAGTAGATATAAAGGCCTTTGGATAAAACAGTAAATTCAAAACTTCAGCAGTCTGACCCAAGATGTGGAGGGTTAAAGGAACTGTGTGTACAACAGGGCTTAGAATTCTACTATTTCAAGGACTTCTGAGATATTCATGTATTCCCCTTTTTTCAGATAGCCTATTCTGAGCATGTTTGGTAGAGAAGGTTTATTTGACCATAACTCTGTAAAAACAGGTGTTACTTGAAAGTTCTTTATTGTGATTGGTTCAAAGATTCATCAGTCTGACCAAAGATGTGCAGGGTTAAAAGAACTGTGTGTACGACAGTGCTTAGATTCTAGTCTTTCAAAGGACTCCTGAGAAATTCATGTACTCACCTTTTTTTTCAGATAGCCTATGCTGAGCAAGTTTGGTAGAGAAGGTGTATCTGACCATAACTCTGTAGAAAGTGGCATTACATGTAAGTTCTTTTATGTGAATGGTTCTCTTAGCTAGATATCATAACACAGCCAATTATTCTCAATTGCTTGATGTTTTCTTGGAAATGTCATCATTAGGATCTCCCATTGAAATCAAGGTAAGATGGTATGAACCCTTTTTGTTTAACAGTAAAAGGGAAGCTTCAGCAGGCTGACTAAAGATGTGCAGGGTTAAAGGAACTGTGTCTACAACAGTGCTTAGAATTCTTGTATTTCAAAGGGCTTCTGAGAAATTCATGTATTCACATTTTTTCAATTAGCCTATTCTGAGCAAGTTTTGTAGAGAAGGTATATCTCACCATAAGTCTACAGAAACAGGCATTACATGTAACTTTTTTTCTGGATAGGTTCTCTCAAGTAGAGGTGTTGAGCCGTTACATCTCAATTGCTTTGTCTACTTTTGTTGGAAATGTCATCATTAAGTTTCCTCCATTTGAAACCAATGTAGGTAGGTGCAAAGCACTTTGGCTAAAACAGAAAAAGCAAACCTTCAGCAGTCTGACTAAAGATGTGCGCGGTTAAAGGAACTGTTTGTACAACAGTACATAAAATTCTAGTATGTCAAAGGACTTCTGAGAAATTCAGGGTTTCACTTTTTTTCGATAGCCTATTCTGAGCATATTTGGTAGAGAAGGTATATCTGAGCATAACTCTATAGAAAAAGACATTAGATGTAACATCTTTTCTGGGAAAGCTTCTCTTAGCTAGAGGTCTTAAAAGCAGGCATTACATCTCTATTGCTTGTTCTTCTTTTGATGGAAATGACATCATTAAGATATCACCCATTGAAACCAATGTAGGCAGGTATAAAGCAGTTTTGCTAAAACAGTAAAAGCAAACCTTCAGCAGTCTGACTAAACATGTGGAGAGTTGAAGGAACTTTGTCTACAATAGTGGTTAGAATTCTACTATTTCAAAGGACTTCTGAGAAATTCATGTATTCACCTTTTTTTCAGAATGCCTATTCTGAGCATGTTTGGTAAAGAAGGTATATCTGACCATAACTCTACAAAAACAGGCATTAAATGTAACTTCTTTTCTGGGAAAGTTTCTCTTGTCTAGAGGTCTAAAAACAGCCATTACCTCTGTACTGCTTGGTCTTCTTTTGTTGGAAATGGCATCCTTAGGTTTTCACCCACTGAAACCAATGAAGGCAGTTATAAAGCTCTTTTGCTAAAACAGTAAAAGGAAACCTTCAGCAGTCTGTTTAAGATGTTGAGGGTTGATGGAACTGTGTGTACAACAGGGCTTAGAATTCTTGTATTTTAAAGGACTTCTGAGAAATTCAGGTTTTCACCTTTTCTTCAGTTAGCCTATTCTGAGCATGTTTGGTAGAAAGGTGTATCTGACCATATCTCGAAAATAACAGGCATTACATGTAACATCTTTTCTGGGAAAGATTCTCCTAGCTAGAGGTCTTAAAAACAGCCATTACATCTCTATTGCTTGGTCTTCTTTTGTTGGAAATGGCATCCTTAGGTTTTCACCCTTTGAAACCAATGTAAGCAGTTATAAGGCACTTTTGCTAAAAGAATAAAGGAAACTTTCAGCAGTCTGACTTAAGATGTTGAGGGTGGAAGGAACTGGGTGTACAACAGTGCTTAGAATTCTTGTATTTTAAAGGACTTCTGAGAAATTCAGGTTTTCACCTTTTTTCAGTTAGCCTATTGTGGGCATATTTGGTAGAAAGGTATATCTGACCATATCTTGACAATAACAGGCATTACATGTAACATCTTTTCTGGGAAAGATTCTCTTAGCTAGAGGTCTTAAAAACAGCCATTACATTTCTATTGTTTGGTATTCTTTTGTTGGAAATGGCATCCTTAAATTTTCACCCATTGAAACCAACTAGGCAGGTATAAAGCACCTTTGCTAAAACAGTAAAAGCAAAGATTCCGCAGTGTGACTAAAGTTATGGAGAGTTGAAGATAATTTGTGTACAACAGTCCTTAGAATTCTTGTATTTTAAAGGACTTCTGAGAAATTCAGGTTTTCACCTTTTTTTTCAGTTAGCCTATTCTGAGCATGTTTGGTAGAAAGGTATATCTGGCCATAACTCTATATAAGCAGGCATTACATGTAACTTCTTTTCTGGGAAAGATTCTCTTAGATAGAGGTCTTAAAATCAGCCATTACATCTCTATTGTTTGGTATTCTTTTGTTGGAAATGGCATCCTTAAATTTTCACCCATTGAAACCAAAGTAGGCAGGTATAAAGCACCTTGCTAAAACAGTAAAAGCAAAGATTCCGCAGTGTGACTAAAGTTATGGAGAGTTGAAGATAATTTGTGTACAACAGTCCTTAGAATTCTTGTATTTTAAAGGACTTCTGAGAAATTCAGGTTTTCACCTTTTTTTTCAGTTAGCCTATTCTGAGCATGTTTGGTAGAGAACGTATATCTGGCCATAACTCTATAGAAACAGGCATTACATGTAACATCTTTTCTGGGAAAGATGCTCTTAACTAGAGTTCTTTAAAACATCCATTAAGTCTCTATTGCTTGGTCTTCGTTTGTTGGAAATGGCATCCTAATGTTTTTCACCAATTGAAGCTAAGGAAGGCAGGTATAAAGCACTTTTGCTAAAAGACTAAAAGCAAACCTTCAGCAGTCGGATTAAAGATGTGGAGAGTTGAAGGAACTGTGTGTACAACAGTGCTTAGAATTCTAGTAATTCAAAGGACTTCTGAGAAATTCATGTATTCACCTTTTTTTCAGAATGCCTATTCTGAGCATGTTTGGTAGAGAAGGTATATATGACCATAATTTTATAGAAACAGGCATTACATATAACTTCTTCTCTGGGAAATTTTCTCTTCGCTAGATGTCTTAAAAACAGCCATTACATCTCTATTGCTTGGTCTTCTTTGTTGGAAATGGCATCTTTAAGTTTTCACCCTTTGAAACCAATGTAGGCAGTTATAAAACACTTTTACTAAAAGAGTAAAAGGAAACTTTCAGCAGTCTGACTTAAGATGTTGAGGGTGGAAGGAACTGTGTGTACAACAGTGCTTAGAATTCTTGTATTTTAAAGGACTTCTGAGAAATTCAGGTTTTCACCTTTTTTTCAGTTAGCCTATTCTGACCATGTTTGGTAGAAAGGTATATCTGACCATATCCCGACAAAAACAGGCATTACATGTAACTTATTTTCTGGGAAAGATTCTCTTAGCTAGATGTCTTAAAAAGAGCCATTACATTTCTATTGTTTGGTATTCTTTTCTTGGAAATGGCATCCTGTGGTTTTCACCCATTGAAACCAATATAGGCAGTTATAAAGCACTTTTGCTACAAGAGTAAAAGCAAACCTTTAGCAGTCTAACTAAAGAGGTGGAGAGTTGAAGGAACAGTGTGTAAAACAGTGCTTAGAATTCTAGTATTTTAAAGGAATTCTGAGAAATTCATGTATTCACCTTTTTTTCAGAATGCCTATTCTGAGCATGTTTGGTAGAGAAGGTATATATGACCATAATTCTATAGAAACAGGCATTACATGTAACTTCTTTTCTGGGAAAGATTCTCTTAGCTAGAGGTCTTAAAAACAGCCATTACATCTCTATTGCTTGGTCTTCTTTTGTTGGAAAAAGCATCCTTAAATTTTCACCCATTGAAACCAAAGTAGGCAGGTATAAAGCACCTTTGCTAAAACAGTAAAAGCAAACCTTCAAGATTCTGACTAAAGTTGTGGAGAGTTGAAGGAACTTTGCGTACAACAGTCCGTAGAATTATTGTATTTTAAAGGACTTCTGAGAAATTCAGCTTTTCACCTTTTTTTCAGTTAGCATATTCTGAGCATGTTTGGTAGAGAAGGTATATCTGACCATAACTCTATACAAACAAGCATTACATGTAACATCTTTTCTGGGAAAGATTTTCTTAGCTAGAGTTCTTAAAAACAAACATTACATCTCTATTGCTTGGCCTTCTTTTGTCAGAAATGGCATCCTAAGGTTTTCACCCTTTGAAACCAATGTAAGCAGGTATAAAGCTCTTTTGCTAAAGCAGTAAAAGCAAACCTTCAGCAGTCTGACTTAAGATGTGGAGGGTTGAAGGAACTGTGTGTAGAACAATGCTGAGAATTCTAGTATTTTAAAGGACTTCTGAGAAATTCAGGTTTTCACCCTTTTTCAGTTAGCCTATTCTGAGCATATTTGGTAGAAAGGTATATCTGAGCATAACTCTATAGAAAAAGTCATTAGATGTAACATATTTTCTAGGAAAGCTTCTCTTAGCTAGAGGTCTTAAAAGCAGGCATTACATCTCTATTGCTTGTTCTTCTTTTCATGGAAATGACATCATTAAGATATCACCCATTGAAACCAATGTAGTCAGGTATAAAGCAGTTTTGCTAAAACAGTAAGAGCAAAGATTCCGCAGTGTGACTAAAGTTATGGAGAGTTGAAGGAACTTTGTGTACAACAGTCCTTAGAATTCTAGTATTTTAAAGGACTTCTGAGAAATTCAGGTTTTCACCCTTTTTCAGAATGCCGATTCTGAGCATGTTTGGTAGAGAAGGTATATCTGACCATAATTCTATAAAAACACGCATTACATGTAACATCTTTTCTGGGAAAGATTCTCTTATCTAGAGGTCTTAAAAACAGCCATTACATCTCTATTGCTTGGCCTTGTTGTGTCGGAAATGGCATCCTAAGGTTTTCACCCATTGAAACCAATGTAGGCAGGTATAAAGCACTTTTGCTAAAACATTAAAAGCAAACCTTCAGCAGCATGAATAACGATGTTGAGAGTGGAAGGAACTGGGTGTACAACAGTGCTTAGAATTCTAGTATTTTAAAGGACTTCTGAGAAATTCAGGTTTTCACCTTTTTTTTTCAATTAGCCTATTCTGAGCATGTTTGGTAGAAAGGTATATCTGACCATATCTCGACAATAACAGGCATTACATGTAACTTATTTTCTGGGAAATATTCTCTTCACTAGATATCTTAAAAACAGACATTACATCTCTATTCCTTCGTCTTCTTTTGTTGGAAATGGCATCCTTAGGTTTTCACCCATTGAAACCAATATAGGCACTTATAAAGCACTTTTGCTAAAACAGTAAAAACAAACCTTCAGCAGTCTGACTAAAGTTGTGGAGAGTTGAAGGAACTTTGTGTACTACAGTCCGTAGAATTCCTGTATTTTAAAGGACTTCTGAGAAATTCAGGTTTTCACCTTTTTTTCAGTTAGCGTATTCTGAGCATCTTTGGTAGAGAAGGTATATCTGACCATAACTCTATAGAAACAAGCATTACATGTAACATCTTTCTGGGAAAGATTTTCTTAGCTAGATTTCTTAAAAACAACCATTATATCTCTATTGCTTGGCCTTCTTTTGTCAGATATATCATCCTAAGGTTTTCACCCATTGAAACCAATGTAGGCAGGTATAAAGCACTTTTGCCAAAACAGTAAAAGCAAACCTTCAGCAGTCTGACTTTAGATGTTGAGGGTTAAAGGAACTGTGTGTAGAACAATGCTGAGAATTCTAGTATTTTAAAGGACTTCTGAGAAATTCAGGTTTTCACCTTTTTTCAGTTAGCCTATTGTGGGCATATTTGGTAGAAAGGTATATCTGACCATATCTTGACAATAACAGGCATTACATGTAACATCTTTTCTGGGAAAGATTCTCTTAGCTAGAGGTCTTAAAAAGAGCCATTACATTTCTATTGTTTGGTATTCTTTTGTTGGAAATGGCATCCTTAAATTTTCACCCATTGAAACCAACTAGGCAGGTATAAAGCACCTTTGCTAAAACAGTAAAAGCAAAGATTCCGCAGTGTGTCTAAAGTTATGGAGAGTTGAAGATAATTTGTGTACAACAGTCCTAATTCTAGTATTTCAAAGGAATTCTGAGAAATTCATGTATTCACCTTTTTATCAGAAAGCCTATTCTGAGCATGTTTGGTAGAAAGGTATATCTGGCTGATAGTTTACCAAGCCGAGCCCAGGTCCACGTGAGCCGAGGTTTTGACAATGCAGGCCCAGCAGCCAGCTGGGAGGCACCCCAGGAACTGTGGAGATTCCAGAATTATCAACAGAGACTGGTCAGGACAAGTAAGAAGCTGTGTCCTGATGGATTTGGACCCCGATTAAGGTCAGTCTCTTTCCCTGGGGGCTAGAGATTGCTGAGGAGACACGCCATTTTGTAGTTTTCAGAGGCAGCTCAGGCTCCCAGCCTACAACTCGTGGGGAGATCCAGCGATCAGTCTTGGGGGGTAATCGCTCTTGCTTTAACCTCCCTGGATCTGGATTGTGATCTAGGGTGGAAGTTGTGGGTGGGTTTACAGCTTGCCAGAAACGAAGTTGCCCCCCACACGTTCGGGACGAAAATTCCTCTATCTGGCCTTAAAGCCATAGTGTGGCAACAAGCCCTAAAGTCAAGCAATTAAGTGGCAACATGCCAAGGCAAAGGAAACAGAAAAATGCAACCCCAGATGACTATTTTGGGGGCACAGAGCGGGAACAGGACTGTGAGGTCAGAAGTCCTGCTCCAAAATCCCCAGGGGAAAACATGAGCGGGTTGCAGGCCATAGAGGACCTTAAGAAGGACTTTAAAAATCAAATAAGAGAAGTGGAGGAAAAATTAGAAAGAGAAACGAGAAGGATGCAGGAAAAGTATGAAATGAGGGTCAACAGCCTGACTGAGGAAAACAATACCTTAAAAAATAGACTAGCTCAAATGGCAAAGGAGGCCCAAAAGGGCAATGAGGAGAAGAATGCCTTAAAAAGTCGAATTTGCCAGATGGAAAAAAGAATCTCAAAAGTTCACTGAGGAGATTCATTCCTTCAGAGTTAGACTGGAGCAAATGGAAGCTAATGACTTTATGAGAAATCAAGATGCTGTTAAGCAGATACAAACAAATGAAAGATTAGAAGGCAATGTGAAATATCTCATGGGAAAAACCACTGACCTGGAAAATAGATCCAGGAGAGACAATTTAAAAATTATTGGACTACCTGAAAGCCATGATCAAAGAAAGAACCTAGAAATCACCCTTCAAGAAATTCTCAAGGAAAATTGCCCTGATGTTTTAGATCCAGAGGGCAAAATAGAGGTTGAAAGAATCCACAGATCACCTCCTGAAAAAGATCCCAAAAAGAAAACTCCCAGGAATATTATAGCCAGGTTCCAGAATCCCCAGATCAAGGAGAAAATACTACAAGCAGCCAGGAAGAAACAATTTCAATATTGTGGAAACACAATCAGAATAGCCCAGGACCTGGCAGCTTCTACACTGAGGGATAGAAGGGCATGGAATATGATATTCCAGAGGGCAAAAGAACTGGGAATGAACCCAAGGGTCACCTACCCAGCAAAACTGAGTATTTTGTTTCAGGGGAAAATATGGTCATTCAGTGGAATAGAGGACTTTCAAGCATTCTTGAGGAAAAAACCAGAATTGAATAGAAAATTTGACATCCAGACACAAGAAGCAAGAGATGCCTGAGAAGGTAATCAGGGAAAAGAAATCAAAAGGAACTTATCAAAGTTGAACTATTTACATTCCTATATGGAAAAGCAATAACTGTGACTGATGATATCTTTCTCACTATGAAAATAATGGAAGAAGGGGGTGTGGTCATACGAATACATATGTGAATGTATGTGTATATGGCTACAGTTATATATGGATAGAGGGCATAGGTTGATTTTGTTGGGAAGGGAGAGTACTCAAGGGATGAAATTATGAGGTGAGAGAGGAAAGTGGCAAGAGGAGATGGGGAGAGACATGGTAGGGTAAACTATCTCATGTAGGGGAAGTGGGTGCAAAGAAGGGGGAGAATAAGGAAGGCTAAAAAGGCAAAACCACATTCACATTGAATTTGGTTCAGGGAGAAAATGACATACATACTAAATGGGATATCTCAACCTGCAGCAGGATAGGGGAAGGGGGATGAGAGGAGGGATGATGGATGGGAGGGCATCCTTGGGGTGAGGGGAGGTTGGAAGTACCCACTATAGAAGAGGGACAGGATCATGTAGGGAATGGACCAGGTGGGGGGTGGGATGAGTGGGAGGGAATTATAAGCAGCCTTGTACAATATATCTACTATGATAATGTTTTGCATAGCTAGACATGTACAACATATACTGAATTACTTATATCCCAAGAAGGAATGGGTGACAAGGGAGGAAGGAAATGGATCTGAAATTCAAGGTCATAACATTAAATGTTTCAAATATATATATAAATACTATTATTAATACTCTTTTGCCTATAATTGGGAGATAAGATGTGCAGGCATTGGGACACAAAGATTCATCTTCCTCTAATGGAAAAGTCGATGGGGGTATGGGAGAAGGTATGGGAGAGAGCAGATTGGAGGAAGCGATATCTTGTGGGACTGCTATTCTGGGAGGTTGGGTAGGGGAATAATGGGGGGAAAATGATTGTAACTCAAAATCTGGTGGAAATGAATGATGTAAAACAGAAGTTAATAAAGTATTTGTTTAAAAAAAAATAAAGTGCAATTACATAAGTATATGTCTACTCATATGTGTAGCAGAATGTGATTAAGAGAAGTCCAAAATACTGTAAGAAATAAGAGATTACTTGCAGTTAGTGGGGGATAGATCAGATAGGAAGGGCTTCAAGGAGGAAGTGACATCTGGCTTAGGCCTTGAGGAAAGATAAGGATTTGGAAGTGATGTGGTCCAATGAGATGAACACCGAGCCGGGTCTGGATTCTGGTTCTGCCACCAACTGGATGTGTGACCTTGCCCAAGTCTGATCACCTCTCTGGGCCTCAGTTTCCTCATCTGTAAAAAGGATGAGGGATAGGCTAGAAACCTGAGAGGGGCATATGCTCCAAGGCCAAGAACAGCCTGCACAAATGCAGAGAGGAAGAGCACAATTGGGGATTCCCAGGAGTTCAGCTCTGCTGGAAAGGCCCAGGATATGAAAGGGAATAATGTGAGACAAAACTGGCAGGTATGGACACAGACCTGAATCACAATATGGAGTTTAGAAGGAACCCTTCAGTCCTGGAGAACCACAGCGAAGACTTCAATATTCCAACAATCACCAGAAGCATTTGTTAGCGCTAAGCAAGTCCTGTCCCTTCCCGTGGTCTCAGTTTCCTCCTTTAGGAGGTTGGACTCACTGGTCCCTAAGATCCCTTCCTACACTTATTTAATCGATGACCCTAAGATCCCAACACCTACATTCGTATTCATATATTCTCTGTCTCTCCTCTTGTCCAGTTTGGCAGACTAAAAGAACAGTCACTGAAGAAAGCCAGTTGGAGAGAACCCAGAAAAGACACACAGAATGCTGGAACATTTGGGAAGAGGGAAGAATCTACTCAGTGTTGCTTTGGTTTTGCTCTTTAGTCTTACATGTGCCTCTCTCATCTCCAGGGTTAGACTGAAAGCTCCCTGAAGGCAGCCATATGATCTTCCACTTAAACTCTGGGGCCTGCCTCTGTAGCTTCTCTCACACTCCCTTCTTCTCTCTCTTCACATGGCCAGTCCCCGATCCTTATGACCTCTTACCCAGGCCCCTGATTGTAACAGTCTCCCAGAGGGTCACCGGCCTCCAGTCTGCCCTTTCTAATGCATGTTCCACCTGGCTGTAAAAGGGAGATTCCTAAAGCACAGGCATGAGCTTAATCTTCCCAACGAGAATATACATGACTCCTAGCCAGAATGGCCTTCCTGATGTTCCTCACACATCAGTTCTTCACTTCCTATCTCGATGCTTTTTCCCAGGCTATCCTCTGGGCCGGGAATGCCCTCCCTCTTTACTGCTACCTCTCAGAGTTCCAGTTTCTCTCAAAGTTCAGTTGAAGTGCTGCCTCCTCCATGAAGTCTTTCCCATGTCCCCTCTCCTCACCCCATCACCTTCTATTTTGTTTTGTATATCCTTCTATGTCTACTCGTTGGCTCCCCAGTAGAATAGGAGCCTCTTGAGGGTAAGAAACATTTCTTTTTTTTTTTTTAATCCCAGGGTCCTCCCCTGGGCTGGGTACTTAGGAAGTACTTAATAATAATGTGCTACTAATAGACTGCTGGGTAACAGATGAAACAAAGATCAAAGACATTTGGGTCAACAGGGCCTAACATAACCTTGTCAGGAACAGAAAGCACTATTTAGAGGACAGACAAGAGGGAAAAGATTAAGATAGAATCTTAATTGTTTTGTGACAAAACAATCTTGCTTGGAGGACTTAGTCTGAGCTTATTCTAGTTAGCATCAAATAGATGTGATGCTGCAGAAAGAACTCTCGCCTTGACTCCTAGTTCCAGAGCTGACTCACTGGGCCACACTGGGTCAGTCCCTGAATGGCTGCTTTGACATCTACAAAACGAATATGAGAAAGTTTACAGCACCTGTCTCCCAGGGCAGTTGGAAAGTGAAGGAGGACTCTGTACACTACTAGAAAAGAACTATAAGAATGCACTGAACAGATGGCTGTGAGTTCTCTCCAAGGGGCAGCCTGCCCCCAGTAGCTCCTCGTCCTGGGAGCACGGTCAAGTGCAAGGCAGACCTGGCTTCCACTTCTCTCTTCCCTTCATTTACAACCTAAATCTTGTCGATGGAAAGCCCTTTCATCCTCCTCCAGGGTAAGTTCCCCATGGAAGTTTCACCTTAGCATCAACTTCATTAAGAAGTTTCACCAAGAACAGTTTGACTCAGCAAAGAAATGCAGAGTTTAGAACTACCATTGCTCAAAGAATCCTTTTCTCAGGCCCTATAATAATATTTACAACACTGTAGGTCATGAAGCGGCAAATGGCTTTTGTGGTTGATTAAACACCTTGGCTTCACTTCACGTCCCCTGATGCCACAGGCATCATCCCTTAATTAAATGCTTGTTTATGCTGCACGGGGACCAGTTCTAGGCCCCCATCTTCCACGCACAGAGAGGAAGACTAGAAAACAGCTACATGATTAAAGCTGACACTCTTGCATGAGGAGAAAGGCTATTAATATGGAAACTTCTCTTAGCTGGGTCAACACAATGACATCATATAAAAATCCTAATGTTCCTGCTGTTCAAACCTAAGCAAGATAAAAAACAAACAAACAAAATTACCATCCACTAGAAAGAAATCCATCTAGTTTGGTAAGTGTGAACTGAATGTGCCTTACAGAAAGCCCCAAAGACCAAGTGAAAATTGAAGAGAATCTGGCTTAGGTTCTCCAGGAATGAAATAGTTTTTGTAACTTTCATTTGAAGCTAACAGTTTTTGTCACTTAGGTGGCAGGGAGAAAGGGAGATTTAAAATCACTCTTAAGAAACATCCTGGCCTAGGGTGAGACAATATAATAAAAATGATCATTCTATCTAAATCAATTTACTTATTCATTACCATACCAAACTACCAAGGAATTATTCTATAGAGCTAGAAAAAATAATAACAAAATTCATCTGGAAGAACAAAAGGTCAAGAATATCAAGGGAATCAATAAAAAAAAAAGTGAAGGAATGTGGCCTAGCTGTATCAGATCTCCAACTGTATTGCAAAGTGGTAATCATCAAAACAATCTGGTACTAGCTAAGAAACAGAGTAGTTAATTTAATGGAATAGATTACGTACACAATACACATAGAAATCTAGTGTTTGATAAACCCAAAGATCCAAGCTTTGGGACAAGAACTCAGGAGTTGACAAAAATTGCTGGGAAAACAGGAAAGCAATTTGGTAGAAACTAGGTATAGACCACCATCTCATATCATACACCAAGATAAAGTCAAAATGGGTACATTATTTAGAGATAAAGGGTAATGCCATAAGCAAATCTGGGGAGCATATATAAACTTTTACCTGTCAGATCTATGGATAAGGGAAGAATTTATGACCAGAGAAGAGACAGAGTCAGGATCACAGGAAGCAAAATGGATCATTTTGATTACCATAAACTAAAAATATTTTGCACAAACAAAACCAAGGTAGCCAAGATTAGAAGGAAAACAGGCACTGGTGGAAATTTTTTTATAGCAAGTTTCTCTAATAAAGTTCTCATTTCTCAAATATATAGAAATCTGAGTCAAATTTGTAAAAATACGAGTCCATTTCCCAATTGATAAATACTTAAAGGATGTGAACAGACAGCTTTCAGAGGAAGAAATCAAATCTATCTGTAGTCTTATGAAATAATGCTCTAAATCACTCCTGATTAAAGAAATGGAAATTAAAACAACTCTTAAACCCTATGAAATTGGATAACATAAACAGAAAAGGAAAATGACAAATGTTGGAGAGATATGGAAAAACTTCACTGTTGGTGGAGTTGAGAACTAGTCAAATCATCCTGGAGAATAATTTGTAACTATGTCCAAAAGTCTATAAAACTGTGCATATCCTTTGACCAAACAATACCACTACCATGTCTATACCCCCAAAAAGATCAAAGGAAAAGGAAAAGCACCCACATGTACAAAAATATTGATAGCAGCTCTTGTGGTGAAGAACTGGAGATTGGGGGGATACTCATCAACTGGGAAATGGTTGAAAAAGTTGTGGCATATGATTATAATGGAATACTATTATGCTATACCAAATGACAAGGGGGATGGTTTCAGAAAAATCTTGGGAGACTTACACGAACTGATACAAAGTGAAGTAAGCAAAACCAGGAGGACAGCAATATTTTAAGGGTAATCAACTGTGAAAGGTTTATTCTGATCATGATAATAATCTTAAGAGGATTCCAAAGGATTAATGATGAAAAATGCTATCTACTTCCAGAGAGAGAACAGATGAAGTGTGAGTACAGATTGAAGCATAATTTTTTCACTTCTCTTTACTTTTCTTGCTTTTTGTGGCAACAAGGCTAATATGAAAATATATTTTACATTATTTCGTATGTATAATTTATATGAGTCTTGCCTTCTCAATGGGTGGTAGAGGGGATGGGAAGGAGAGAATTCAGAACTCAGTATTTTTAAAAAACGAATGTTGAAAATAAACAATAATTTTTAAAAAAGAAAGAAAAGAAACATATCTTCCACATGACCAAAATGGAGAGCTTTCTGACTCACTGGAGTTTTTAACCCAGGGTAAGATAATTGGGAAGATAAAGGAGAAATCTGTGGTGGGATCAAAAACCGCCATTCCTGGAAATCCTGGACAATTCAGTGCATGGTAAAATGCCTTGTAAGCTTTAAAATGATATATAAATGCTATTATTTACTATTAAGTAGAAAGAATAGTTTTTCTTGCCTAGTACCTAAAAAGTCACATTCCCTAAAAAGTCTCATTGCCTAAAATAATTAGCAAAAGTCAAAAGTTTTTGTGATCTTCTCTCTGAAGTGGATAAAGTTGCCAAAATACTTTATTATGAGTAGAACAGTAGCTCCAATTTTCTACAGGAAGGAACTATTATTATGCACGCTAACACATTTCTATAGACAGTTTGGGAAAAAGAGAGGCCGCAAGACTCCAAGACAGGCAGCCTAGGGGATGGAGGAAGAGACAGTTCTGAGGCCAGAAGGACCTTGGTTCAAGTCCTACTTGGGACATATCATAACTGGATGACCCGTGGCTCAGAACAGAGACCTCTTGGGGCCCTATACCAGAGATGACAAACTTGTTACACTTAGTTCCTGCTAAATCCACACAGAAAATGGAAAAAGTTCAGCAAAATAAATAACAATAAAACGAAACAGAGAGAATGTTCACTTAGGGTTTTTAAAGTCAATTCTCTAAGATTTGAAGTCCTTCCTGAGCCAGGGTTCAATCTGAGCCCCATCACCTTCCCAGGACAAGAGAAATGACTCACTAGAAGGGCTTGGAGGGGCCCAAGGAGCACTACAGTATGGTTCCTGCCACAGGGAAAGCTTGATTCTTAAGAATCAAAGTTCCATCACTCTGGAAGAGAGCCCACTGGAAAGAAGCTTCCAGCTCTAGCAGAAATAGTGATCATTCCAATAATACTTGGAACTTGAATATTGTCTCAAGTGGACTGCTCCATTGGCATTTTACTACTTCATGTAGGTCTTATTTTTGGATTATTCTCATATATCCATGAGGTAAATATATATTATCTGCTTTTTGCATCTAGTAAAAAAGAATGACTTGCTCAAATATCAAATGACTTGCTCAAAAAAGCCAAAGGCGCTGGTTGAAAAAAATAAACCTGGTGACAGCAGAAGCATATTTAGTCACAATCAAGCATTCATTAAACACTTACTGTATGTCAGGAACTGTGTTAAGGGTTGGGAACATAAAGAAGTAAGAAACCAGTCTCTGCCCTCAAAAAGTTTACATTCTGGGGGGCGGAGCCAAGATGGCGGAGTAGAAACAGCTCATCCAAGCCTCTCTGCCCCCAGATTCTCCACAAACTATGTAGAAAAGGACTCTGAAAATCTTCTGGAGCCCCAGCACCCACAGAACGACACAGAGAAGCTAACCTCCCGCTGAGGACAGCCCAGCACCCTGCAGGAAGGACCAGCGCAGTGGTCTGGGAGCGGCAGCGCGCAGAGCGCAGGAGCCGAGCCGAGCCCAGGTCCACGTGAGCCGAGGTTTTAGCCCCAGGGCGGCAGGGCCAGCAGCCGGCTGGAGGAACCCCAGAACACCAGGAACTGTGGAGACGCCAGAATTATCAACACAGACTTGCCTAGGACAAAGTAAGAGGTTAGTGTCCTATGGACTTTGGGACCTGTATTTGGGGAATGCGTCAGCTCCCTCCCCTGGGGGCTAGAAGCCGCTGAGGAGACACGCCAGTTTTCATAGGCATTTCCGGCTCCCAGCCTACAAATCGTGGGGAGATCCAGCGATCAGTCTTGGGGGGTAATCGCTCTTGCTTTAACCTCCCTGGATCTGGATTGTGATCTAGGGTGAAGTTGTGGGTGGGTTTATAGCTTGCCAGAAACGGAAGTTGCCCCCCACACGTTCGGGACGAAAATTCCTCTATCTGGCCTTAAAGCCATAGTGTGGCAACAAGCCCAAAAGTCAGGCAATTAAGTGGCAACATGCCAAGGCAAAGGAAACAGAAAAATGCAACCCTAGACTCCTATTTTGGGGGCACAGAGCGGGAAAAGGACTGTGAGGTCAGAAGTCCTGCTCCAAAAGCCCCAGGGGAAAACATGAGCGGGTTGCAGGCCATAGAGGACCTTAAGAAGGACTTTAAAAATCAAATAAGAGAAGTGGAGGAAAAATTGGGAAGAGAAACGAGAAGGATGCAGGAAAAGTATGAAATGAGGGTCAACAGCCTGACTGAGGAAAACAACACCTTAAAAAATAGACTAACTCAAATGGCAAAGGAGGCCCAAAAGGGCAATGAGGAGAAGAATGCCTTAAAAAGTCGAATTTGCCAGATGGAAAAGAATCTCAAAAGTTCACTGAGGAGATTCATTCCTTCAGAGTTAGACTGGAGCAAATGGAAGCTAGTAACTTTATGAGAAATCAAGATGCTGTTAAGCAGATCCAAACAAACGAAAGATTAGAAGGCAATGTGAAATATCTCATGGGAAAAACCACTGACCTGGAAAATAGATCCAGGAGAGACAATTTAAAAATTATTGGACTACTGAAAGCCATGATCAAAGAAAGAACCTAGAAATCACCCTTCAAGAAATTCTCAAGGAAAACTGCCCCGATGTTTTAGATCCAGAGGGCAAAATAGAGGTTGAAAGAATCCACAGATCACCTCCTGAAAAAGATCCCAAAAAGAAAACTCCCAGAAATATCATAGCCAGGTTCCAGAATCCCCAGATCAAGGAGAAAATACTACAAGCGGCTAGGAAGAAACAATTTCAATATTGTGGAAACACAATCAGAATAGCCCAGGACCTGGCAGCTTCTACACTGAGGGATCGAAGGGCATGGAATATGATATTCCAGAAGGCAAAAGAACTGGGAATGAACCCAAGGGTCACCTACCCAGCAAAACTGAGTATTTTGTTTTAGGGGAAAATATGGTCATTCAGTGGAATAGAGGACTTTCAAGCATTCTTGAGGAAAAAACCAGAGTTGAATAGAAAATTTGACATCCAGACACAAGAAGGAAGAGATGCCTGAGAAGGTAATCAGGGTATGAAAATAATGGAAGAAGGGGGTGTGGTCATATGAATACATATGTGAATGTGTGTGTATATGGTTACAGTTATATATGGATAGAGGGCATAGGTTGATTTTGTTGGGAAGGGAGAGTACTCAAGGGATGAAATTATGAGGTGAAAGAGGAAAGTGGCAAGAGGAGATGGGGAGAGACAGGGTAGGGTAAACTATCTCATGTAGGGGAAGTGGGTGCAAAGGAGGGGGAGAATAAGGAAGGCTAAAAAGGCAAAACCACATTCACATTGAGTTTGGTTCAGGGATAAAATGACATACATACTAAATGGGATATCTCAACCTGCAGCAGGATAGGGGGAAGGGGGATGAGAGGAGGGATGATGGATGGGAGGGCATCCTTGGGGTGAGGGGAGGTTGGAAGTACCCACTATAGAAGAGGGACAGGATCATGTAGGGAATGGACCAGGTGGGGGGTGGGATGAGTGGGAGGGAATTATAAGCAGCCTTGTACAATACATCTACCATGATAATGTTTTGCATAGCTAGACATGTACAACATATACTGAATTACTTATCTCCCAAGAAGGAATGGGTGACAAGGGAGGAAGGAAATGGATCTGAAATTCAAGGTCGTAACATTAAATGTTTCAAATATATATATATAAATACTATTATTAATACTCTTTTGCCTATAATTGGGAAATAAGATGTGCAGGCATTGGGACACAAAGATTCATCTTCCTCTAATGGAAAAGTCGATGGGGGTATGGGAGAAGGTATGGGAGAGAGCAGATTGGAGGAAGCGATATCTTGTGGGACTGCTATTCTGGGAGGTTGGGTAGGGGAATAATGGGGGGAAAATGATTGTAACTCAAAATCTGGCGGAAATGAATGATGTAAAACAGAAGTTAATAAAGTATTTGTTCAAAAAAAAAAGTTTACATTCTAACAGAGGAGACAACATGTAATTAAATAGGTTTGTTTACTATAGAGTGTAGACACAGAATTAGAAGGAAGGCCAGGGGACAGCTAAGAGCCTCCGGTTAAAGGTGGCATCTGAGCAGGGTCTTGAATGAAGCCAGAAACCTAAAGAGGAGTAAGAGGGGAAGGAAAAGTATTCCAGAATGGGTGGACCATGATATGGAGCCAGGAAATGGAGGGCAGTATGTGCAGAGTAGCAAGCAGGCCGGGGAAGTTTGACTTGAGGGTGGAGGGGCCAGAAATGGGTAGGAAGAAGCCTGGTGGTAATAACGAGCTTTAGGCCAAATAGAAGATTTTATGTTTGGTCCTGGACTTAGCAGCAATCCATGGGAGTTTACTGAATACGAAGTAACATGGTCAGCCCCAAGCTTTAAGAAAGTCACTTTGGTTGACATGCAGAAGATGGATTGGAGAGATTTATGGCCAGGAGAAAAGTGAGCATTTGGATCTCCTGGCTTATCGACTAAGAACCTCACCTTTAAGAGGGAATAAAAATCACTAATTTAAGGAAGTACTGAGAGTACTGGTGACAAATCAAAAGCTTTTTCTAAAGTCATGGAGTTACTAGTTGTACAACTAAGGCTTTATTAGATGCACAAAATTCTGGGGAAACTCATTAAACTAATGAACAGAAGCTTCCATTTCAGTTAGTAGATCCACAAAAATAAAGGGAACTCATTCCTTGGGGTATTTTTTATGTAAAAGATGTTAGGAATGAGGAAGGCACTAACAAAAATACAAGAATCAAACCTACATATTACCTCAAAATTTTTAATATAAATGTTGAAACATAGTCCGGGGACCTCTATCAAATTCTGTATAGCTAACAGACCTCCTAAACAAGTATACTCCAAGGACATTTGTTCCAATGTTATAGGTTTTCCAACCTCAAAGCGTGGTATAATTCTCTAATTGGTCTAGCTGTCTAATTGCAGGAAAGACAATTAGTTTTCAAAAGAGGTTACTGAAGAAAGGCATTTTAAACATACGAAGTTTTGTGATTACTCAAGTCTTCCTCTAATACATACAGGAAAACAGTCTTACAAAGAGTAACTTTGTGTGATTGCTTGTGTGACTATTACCAATACACTGATACACAATTTTAATCAGAAAACTAACACACACATCAAGGACGTCCTGGATGAGGATAATAGCACGAAAATAGGCATGTTTTTTCAAACAACATTTGATAATAGAGCGTATCTTTACAATCACACGATGGAACAGAAGATATTGAGAACACTAGATCCCAAAGCTGCTTATTTGTGGGATCCCTAGAGAAAGGCTGTCTTCCAACAAAGCATCTGTCTGGGGCAGCTAGGTGGCACAGTGGATAGAATACCAGCCTTGAAGTCAGGAGGACCTGAGTTCAAATTTGGCCTCAGACACTTGGCATTTAACTAGCTGTGTGACCTTGGGCAAGTCACTTAACCCCAACTGCTTTGCCTTCCCCTCTCAAAAAAAAAGCATCTGTCACTCAAAACAGGAAAGCTTGGAAGATTTAACAAAGACAATTTATCTCAGATATGAATTGCTAATTATTAATATCAAGTTAAGTATTAAACAAGAAGATACATGTTGATAGTTTTAACAGCAGAGGCACTGCTGACATGTCAACATTGAGGTCTCCCAGAGGCAGTTTGTGGATGGCATTGTACTGATTCATCAAGAGCTGGAACTCTACCGAGCCTGACCAATGAGATCTGTAATCACTCCTTCCAAAGACTATGGTGTGTCTAGAATCCGAGATAATGAAGAATGCCCATTGTGAAGCCTAGGTGAGGCTGGATACACGCCATGGAGAACTGGCTCCTTGGTGTACAGAGCTGGCAGACACATCTCAAACAGAGTTGAACAGGAGGAAGGAAAGAGGCTGGAGTGTCCCTCACATAAGCCTAGATCAAGAGCTGGAAGTAACTTCAACCAGCCAATGAGTCTCATTCTCTCATTTTTCTAATAATGAAACTGAGGCTAGAAGGCATAAAGGATCTATTTCAGAAGTGGCCCCAAGTGGCCCCCTCGTGAAGGCTCCAAGTGTCTCCCTGAAACGAGTCTCATCTTTCCAACATGAATATTCTTCCAGCAGTGGGGAATGACTCTGAGCCACAGAACATGATGGTCTCCCAAGAAGAGAAGTTGAGGACTGCTCAAAGGGCAATGGAAAGGGTCATAGTGGGCATGAGCAGGCTAAAGCCCATTTAAAAAGAGGAACTGTGGGGCGGCTAGGTGGCGCAGTGAGTAAGAGTGCCAGCCCCGGAGTTGGGATGACCCGGGATTGGATCCGGCCTTAGAAAGTGAGCACCCACACATAAATAATGACTGGCCATATAACCTTGAGCAAGTTACTTAACCCCAATTGCTTTAAAAAAAAAAAAAAAGAGGAACTGTGTGGCAGAAGTGATGGAAGAGTTATCATTGATAAGACACTGGATTGCAAAAACCAAGTGGGCACCCTTAAAGCAGGAAGAGAGCCAACATGGCCACTTAAAAGGCCGTCATCTCACAGTGGGGGGATCTCTTGGGGTAGATTTATGGGAAGACATGGAGAAGAGTCACTCAGGATGGGAAGACATGAATATGTTGTGAACTCTAACATCAGACATCAATCAGATAACAGATCCGCTAACGCACAGCACACTGGCCATCACATATGTTACTTGGAGGAAGGTGTGACAGAGCAGAAATAGCGCTAGATTTGGGTTAGAAGACCTAGCCTGGCCATTTACCAGCTATGCAAGTCATTGCACTCTCACTGGTCTTTGTAAAATGCAGATAATGACACTGGCACTCATTCCATCCCATAGACTATTCTAAAAAAGATCAAATGAGATAATGAATGTAAAGGATAGGGTTGAGGAAATTCCCTCCATCAATAAGGATTGATACTTTCTCTGTAACTTAGGGTCTTAGAGAAAGAGTTCTTAATCTTTTCTTCCTCACAGACCATTTTAACAACCCGGGGAAACTTATGGATCCCTTCTTGGGGTAAAAGTCCGTGGCTGTCATAAGTGAAAGAAATGCCAAGAGTCAGAGGGCAGGAAAAATGAAGCTGTAATTTTTTTCCTGAGTTCAGGAACATCCTGAACATCTTCTCGGTGGACTATCCTGGCTCAGAGTTGTTACATGCCCAGGGTCACATCACCAGTATGTGTTAGAAGGAGCTTGGATTCAGATCTTGAAAAATGCAAATCACTTTCTGAACTATAAATTATCATCAAAGCATTATTATAATTGCTTCAAAATTACAAAGATCTGAGATGTCATTGTGTGGACAAACCCTCTACATCTTAGCAGGTCCTATGTAATGTCATGGCCAAAAGAATTGAGAACCTAGTAGACAAGCTTGCTGGTGAATCTCTGAACCCTGCAAAGCTGGTCTTTGGACAGCAGGTGATGCACAAAGCGAGGGTCATGGCTCCCTGTATTTTTTCCTGAGGGAACACCTTCAGGGATCACAGAACTTCTCTGCCTAATGACCAATTCTTACACCCAAGCTCCAGATTTATATCCTAGAAATGTGAGTTTATCTTGCTGAGTGACAGACCAACTATGGGCTGATTCCTATACACATCCTTCCCTACCTCATTCTTTTTTTTTTTTTTAAAGCAATTGGGGTTAAGTAACTTGCTCAAGGTTACACGGCTAGTCATTATTTATGTGTGGGTGCTCATTTTCTGAGGCCGGATTTGATCTCGGGTCACCCCAACTCCGAGGCCAGCGCTCTTACTGCGCCACCTAGCCACCCCTTTTGGGGCAATTGGGGTTAAGTAACTTGCCCAAGGTCACGTGGCTAGGTTTTTGTTTGTGTGGGTTAAGTGTCTGAGGCCGGTTCCGAACTCAGGTCCTTCTGACTCCAGGGCCGGCGCTCTACTCACTGCGCCACCTAGCCGCCCCCCCACCTCATTCTTTTAAGAGGCACCACATAACCATTTTATATCTTCTCTATCTGGCATAGACCCACATACATTGTATATTTTCTTATCAGACAGAATGAAAGGTACTTAAAGGCAGGGGTGCCAAACCTTTTAATATGTATCTCTGGCTCCTAGCACAATGTCAGGGCATGTTAGATAGCAAAGGTTTAATAAATGCTCCTTGATTAATTAACTTGAGTTAAGAATGAGGGGACTTAAGGAGAGGTAATATGGCATTTTGGTGTCAAATCTGTATTTTTCTCAGTCTAACTTACTTTTCATACCAATAACTTTATCTGGATCAAGTGGATCCTCATTTCCTTTAGCCAAAAATTATTTTGGCGTACATGTCAACATACAAGTATAATTTTCATAAGAATTAGAAACATCCCAATTTCATTTCCATTTGATGTGTAAAACAAGGAAAAAAAAAACTTTGAAGTCAACTTAGTGTAGTCAAGGAGTATCAAATGAAATTCCCATGCTAGGACCCAAGCAGAGTGAATGACGTCTAGAGATAAAACAGAACCCCCCTCTAAGAATGCAGTAGGCTTGCTGAAGGCTGTTTGTCTGAGGAAAGGTAGGCATTCCACAGCTTGGCAAAGCAATTTCTGTCAAGAGAAGAAATAAACAGTGGTAGGGCCTACAAGGGCCCAAAGCAGTTAACCTGTTGAGACAGTCTGAATTTGCTTTGCAAATTAAAGCCTGCAGGAGGAAGTTTCTGTTTTAGAAAGGGTTATTTTTAAAAGAGATGTCTTGGAGGCCTTTTCTCTCAGCACAATTCACACTAGTTCAGATTATAATGTCCAGTCCTAGTCATCTCCTTTCAATCTGTCTTTTACTCTCTTTAGCTAAGGTAGTGATATATATTTCTTCTTGATTACATCATCAAAATTTCCATTTAAGTCACTTGAAGCGGAATCAGTTTTAAAAGACTAAAGGGAGCAGTGATAAGATGGAATATGTTTTCCTTTGTAAAGTCAGCACATACTAAACAGGGAGGTGAAGGCCAAGAGAGAACAGAAGTATATCGGTTCTGTGTAAAAAAAAAAACCCAACTAGCACCATTTTCCAAACTGCTTTATTTTCAACTATAACATAACTCCATTTCTTACTCCAAACTAAGATTATACTTTAAATTCATTTTTACCATGTATATTTGGAATTTGACTACTAGACAGTCCCTGTTGTAATGGAAACCTGATCTCATAAAATCCTCCAAAGAGTACAGGAGATACAGTCCTCTCAACTGCTAAACCTTTCAGGCCATTTCTCTAGAGTACTTAACATCCTGTTCACACACAGACACAGATCCATCTTTGGATATTAGAAGATGACATAATGAACTCTAACATTAGTCTCCCTGTCCATTTTAGAAACTCCCTCACCCATCAATAATAAATATTTTCAACCATCATCTTATTTATTAATGAACAACTTTTAGCATATACCTCCTATTTTAAGAGAGGATCCTGTTTGTGAGGTGAGTGATAATAACCTTTAGTATTTATCCATTAACCTTATTCATTAGTTCAAATGTACATAAATTCCTTATTGTTTATTCAAATTTTTAAGTAGAAAAATTAAGATGTAGCATCTTACCAGTTGTTCAGTTAATAAAACTCAAAAAATATATTTACTGTGACTTAACTGTTCTCATGGTAAGTCAACATATACATTTTTTTCAAAAAGTGTTATCTAGAATCAATGTCACTGACAAATATTCCCCATAGGGATTTAAAAAAAAAACAAAATCACTACTTGCAAAGTATTCAGGAAGAAGGACAAACTTACTATTTATATAGATCTCTACCTATAATATTCTGCATAGAAAATAGCTTTTAATTAGGTAAGAAAAAAAGCACAGAGAAAACACTTTAGGAGGAATAAGAGAAAAGTTACAAATGATCCATTTCCAAATGAAAGAGAAAGAACTGTCAAGACCTCTGCAAAATAAGGTTAGAACTACTTGGAAGGAATGAAGAGTAAATTGTCCTTTTCTCATTTACTTGTGAGAGAAAATGGCACCAAAAACGTGTGGCCCATTGGAAATCCAGAAATGGAAACATTTGTTTGATGCAACATCTGGTCCAGGTCTTTCTCTGGTCCTTCCAAGTCTGACCTGCATCACTGACCTTGTGGAGACAAGTGCTACAGTACAGAGACTAAGCTAAGACAATTGAAAACAATTGGAGACACCCATTAGGGTGAATTTCTCTTTGATTTCAATCAGTTAAAAAATCTTAGATCGACATGAAAGTACAGTCACCACTCAAAACACTAAGCATTCCAGAAGAATGTGTTTTCTTTCCTTCTCCCTTCTCCTTCTTTCTTTCTCCTCCCTCTCCCTCCCACCTTCTCCTTCTCCTTAATCCCTCCATCTCTCCCTGTCTCTGCCTAAGTTTCTCTCTCTCTCTCTCTCTCTCACACACACACACACACACACACACAATTGCCCTCCCTCTTAATACAAAATGTTGTTGGTCACAAGTGGCAGCTCATTCAAACTGGAACAGTTCCCATTTAAACTATAGTGGGGGCAGGGCACTAACTTGGATATCCTTATTGTTCTAAATTAGGATTCATTACTAAGTAGGGTTTGTCATTAAACTAGATAAAAGATTCTCATTTGACCCTAACACCCTCCATCCCAAACAAATAGTCCAACTATCAACTGGTCTTGGTCAAACTCTACATAGGACTTCAGAGTGGTAAAGCACTTAGAAATTATTTGGTTCAATCCTCTGTTTGACAGATGAGGGAAGGGAAAGCCAGAAGGAAGGTGATGAGCCCCAAACTGTGTAAACAACAGGTAACAGAGCCAAGGTTTGACTCCAGCTCGTGCTCTAAGCCCCAGCATCTTTTTCATTATACCCACAGTCTCCCAGGATTGACCCAGTGAGCTTAATTTTGCTTTTATAAAAAAATCAATATATAATTTTTAGGTTTTTATTGTTTTAAGAAATGCAATGAAAAATACTTTCCAAAATAATCAGAAAAAACAGATTACTTTTTAATAACTTACAAAATCAAATATGCTGATATTTAAGTTAAAATGATATCTTTACAAATCAGCTTATAAACCTGGGTGAAGTAAGTCATTTCAGCAAGGATATAGTTAAACCCAGGCCAGGCAGCCAAATAACAAAACAGTCAATAAAACCACTATAAAATTCTTGTGTCAATAAGATGAAAAACTCACTTCACAACACCTGCCATTTTTTAATTAGTGCAGTTTCCACAAATAAGAGATTAATAATTACCAAGCAGCTTCCCATTTAAAAACTTGATATTCACCAATACAAAAGACAGCCAGTCAATTTGATGTCATAGTTAAGCATCTCCCAACACTATGTGGTACTTGAAGAGCAAACAGAAGATGCTGAGGAATTGATGTAGGCTTCTCTTAAGTAAACCATCCCAGAGAAGCACAGGCCACATTTTCCACTCACATTGTCAGAAATATTACAAAGCATTCAATTCTCAAACTAAAGCATAAGGCAAATTCTTACCGCAGTAAGCCAAAGAAAGACACACATCTGAACTAAAGAATTGTACTCATGATCTTTTCTTCAATGTTTCCAGACACAATGTATCAGAGACTTAACTGCCTAAGAGCCACAGTTTCAATATAAGCAGTGTTTATCAACAGCCTCTGCTGCTTTAAAGAAATTAAAAAAAAAAATACTATCCCCTAGTCCTCCCCTCCCAAAGTACAATGGAGAAAGCTTTCGGTCTGGTGATGAAAGGTAATCCTAACATTTCCTTCTTCATTACCATGGCAGAAAAGTATTTTTAGAAATCTATTTATGCAAAAAGGAACACAAGGATGTATCTGAAATCATAAAAACTGATCCATTATCAGAAGACACATTTAAGAAAGATGTTTTCAGGGTTGTGTCAGTTTCCTGGGTTACCATGAGAGAAAGGACAGAAATGGTCTGGAAAGAGACACTGACTTCCCACAGATATGATAAGAACCAGAGGAAGGCCTAGGCTACATGAGGTAGGTCTTGGAAGGGTCATAGCAGGAATCACGAAGGCTGATGAGGCAGGTGATTGATATCTCCCCTAAAGCAAGGCTCTAGCACAGGGAAAAGGTACTCTTTGAAAAAACAAGGGAAGAGTCAACCTAGAAGTACTCTCCACTCATAGAAGCCATATTATCACCCTCGACATGCTAAGTCAGATTTCAGGTAATGAACCATGGAAGAACATAGACATAATTACTGATACCAGGATATAACCATTTATTTACTAAATAAGTCACACCAAAATCATATCTAATTTCCTAGTGAAGAGCTTAATTCAAAGACTGATATATCAGAATATAGCATGGACAATTCAATTACTTATATCAAAGTCTGCCATCATAAGGGCCAAATTCACTGTGATGGGCTAGATCATTCACTTTTCTCCCAGATACTGCCTTGAAATATAAGAGTAAAAACAGTCAGGTATGCTATTAAGTCTACAAACAGAGAGGATGATTTAAATTAAGAAATAAAAGACACTATATTTCACAGAAAAGTGGTATGGACACATGGAAAACTTAAGCCATGTGAAAAATGAAAGAAATTTAAAACATTATTTGAGAAGCAAAGGAACATTTTTTCTAAGTATTTAAAAGAACAAACCTGTTTTCTGATCACAAGAAAATGCACTGGAGCATATACATGTTAATTAGGCACACTTGCAAAACATGAGAAGAAAATTAATAGCCAAAGCAAGGAAATGCAGATTCATTACAGATCCTAATACAGAAGTTCTACTAGGAACTCAAACGTTGGACTTCTAAGGCACTTAATTCTTTGCACTGTGGGAGAAGGGAAGAAGAATGAATGTTCATCTTCAGTAGAATTTAGTTCCAGGTCTAACATCCTCCAATTTGAGTGCCTGATGGAGCTTCCCCCATTTATACAATGAAGGTCCTATACGAACACTGATGTCTCAGTATTGCTAGAGAAAGGGCTTTGTAGACCTCAAAGAACAGCATAAACAGAAGCTCCTGCTATCACACTGACAGGTCGTCTGTTTGGCTGGTCAATATTTCCTGGGTGCCAGTGCAGTACTCAGGCAGTCCATTAACTAAGAGACACTTTGGCCCATTTCGATTTCTGGTCATCCATGTTTCTGACAACATCTTTGGGGCCACTTCTGTCTTCCATGCACGTTAAGAAGGCATGCAGTTAATAACAATAAATGATATCTTAGCATTTCTTCAAGGGAAGATCAACTTGATTTGCCAGAGAAGTCAAGCTGCTGTCTGTGGTGTGGTGAGAAATGTGTGTATGTGTGGTCAGAAATGATCAGGGTGCCATTGGCTGAGGAAGAGGAAACACAGCTCTCAAATGATCTTCCTTGCCTTGCCCTAAGCCACTGCCTTGTGGCTGAGAAGGCAGAGGAGACCCTCTTCTGTCCTTAAAACTGGTCACTTTCGGTCTCACCTCATCCAATGAAAAAACTGACATTCAGCTTTCAGGACATGAGAGCTGGTGCTTGCTGTATGGATCACCTGCATCCAATTTCTAATTCCAGCCTGGATTCTCCTTTCCAAGCAGCACATTTCTGGTCCACCAAGGCCCTCCCTGAGGAACTGAGAGCTGAAAGCCATCTCCTCTCATGTTAGTACCTTCCCTGTGAGATCATCTCTAATTTATCCTGTCCACATGTTATTTATACACAGTTGTTTGCCTGTTGCCTTTTCCATTAGAGTCTGAGCTCCTAGAGGGCTGGAATTGTTTTTGCCTTTGCGTCTGCTTAGCATAGGACCTGGCACAAAGTGGGAGTTTAACAAATGCTTGTTGACATGAAGAAAAAGAGGTAACACCTCCATTTTATAGATGGGAAACCTGAGGCCCAGAGGGTTTGAAACCACATAATTCCTAAGTAGTGGAGGCAGGATTCAATTCCTAGTCCAAATTCAGTGCCGCTTCTGTTGTACCACAAGAACCAGTGGGCTCTGATGGTTAGACATTCCCCTGAGTCTACTTACCCTTTCTCCACTTTCTCTCCTAAATAAAATCTTGGCAACAAGTGGAGGGAAGACCTTGGTATCATCTTGAGTGGTGATGAGGAAGTATAGATGCCAGCAATTTTAATGAACTGCCTGAAGTGTTTGTACTTGATTGAATTGGTTTGCTTCCACCCCACCCTCCACCCCCAGCCACCTGCCATAAGGCTCCAGAGCCTCCTTCTTTCTGTAGCAAAGTTGGTAGTTCTTAAGAAGGTGCAGTTCAGCTCGTTATTTCCTCTGGAGTTGTTTTTGGTCACTGCATCCATCAGAGTTCTTTACAATGTTGCAGTCACTATATAATTTCCTATCCCTGTTCTGCTTACTTCGCTCTGTATCAGCTCATACAAGTCTTCCCAGGTTTCTCTGTATCCATGAGTCTTGTCTTTCATGGCAAAATAATATTCTATTACATTACATCAAGTTTACTCAGTCATTCCCCAAATGATGGGCACCCTTATTTCCAGGTCTTTGATACAACAAAAAGTGCTGCCACAAATATCTGTACATGTGGGTTCTTTGCTTTAGTCTTTGATCTCTTGGGGTTATAGGCCTGGTAAAAGCACCACTACTCCAAGGGCAAATACAGTATCCCATTAAGGTCCTCATCCTTTCTGCCTAGACTATTACAGTTGTCTGCTGCTCTCTCTGATCCCAGGCTCTTTTCCTCTCTAAACCATTTCTTACAGAGTTGCTAAAATAATTTTCCTAAGGTCAGGTCTGACCATGGCAGTTCTCTACTCAAAATTACTATTATCTATGATAAAGACAAATTTCTGAATTTGGCACTTCAGGTCCTCCACAACCTGATTCCAATCAACCTTTCCAGACTTATTTCATAATATTCCCCCTTATATAGTCTACACTGCACTCGCTACTCAAATGTACCTGTGAGAATCTATTTTCCTTCAAGGCTCAGTATCATCCAAGACGTCAGCTTGAGTCCCCTAGCCTACTGATGAATGTCTTTGCTGTCCTGGATTTCATTTGCCCCTCTAACACTACCTTATATCAGACTCTTCTGTATAAGTGGGGCACCTGTGCTTCTAGTAAAATACTCCTTTTTAAGAGTTAGGACTGGGGGCGGAGCCAAGATGGATCCAAACCATGTAAAAGAGGACTCTGAACAACTTCTGGAGCCCCAGAACCCACAGAATTACACAGAGAAGCTAACCTCCCACTGAGGACAGCCCAGCAGCCCTGCAGGGAGCGCCCAGAGCATCGCTCTGGAAGCCAACAGTGCATCACACGGCATACTTGCCATTTTGCAGCTTCAGTGGCAGCTCCAGCTCCTGGCCTGCAAACCATAGGGAGATCCAGCAATCAGTCTTGGGGATTAATCGCTCTTGCTTTAACCTACTTGGATCTGGATTGTGATCTGGGGGGGGAGGTCTGGGGTGGGTATCCAACTTGCCAGAGCACGTGGAGGCTTTACAGAGGCTACCCAATTCCAGAAGTTGTGAAGACCCCAACATTCAGGACGGAAGCTCCCCTGTCTGGTGGCAGAGTCCTACTGTGGCAACAAGCCCAAAAGTCAAGTAATTAAGTGGCAACATGCCAAGGCAAAGGAAACAAAATAAACAGAAAAATGCAACAGTTAGACTCCTATTTTGGGGGCAAAGAGGATCGAAGCATGGAACAGGAGGAGGACTGTGAGGTCAGAAATCCTGCTCCAAAAGCCCCAAAGGAAAATATGAGCAGGTTACAGGCCATAGAGGACCTTAAGAAGGACTTTAAAAATCAAATAAGAGAAGTGGAGGAAAAATTGGGAAGAGAAATGAGAAGGATGCAGGAAAAGTATGAAATGAGGAAAATAATACAGACTGACTGTGTTATCCTGAAGGATGCAGGAAAAGTATGAAATGAGGAAAATAACACAGACTGACTGAGGAAAATAACACAGACTAACTAAAATGGCAAAGGAGGCCCAAAAGGGCAATGAGAAGAAGAATGCCTTAAAAAGCCAAATTTGCCAGATGGAAAAAGAATCTCAAAAGCTCACTGAAGAGATTCATTCCTTCAGAGTTAGACTGGAGCAAATGGAAGGTAATGACTTTATGAGAAATCAAGATGCTGTTAAACAGATCCAAACAAATGAAAGAATAGAAGATAATGTGAAATACCTCATGGGGAAAACCACTGACCTGGAAAATAGATCCAGGAGAGACAATTTAAAAATTATTGGACTACCCAAAAGCCATGATCAAAGAAAGAACCTAGAAATCACCCTTCAAGAAATTCTCAAGGAAAATTGCCCTGATGTTTTAGACCCAGAGGGCGAAACAGAGATTGAAAGAATCCACAGATCATCTCCTGTAAAAGTTCCCAAAAAGAAAACTCCTGGGTGGCTAAGTGGCGTAGTGGGTAGAGCGCTGGCCCTGAAGTCAGAAGGACCTGAGTTCAGATCTGGCCTAAGACACTTAACACATACAAACAAAAAAACCTAGCTGTGTGACCTTGGGCAAGTTACTTAACCCCAATTGCCCTCCAAAACAAAACAAAACAAAACAAAAAACCCAAAAAAACACAAACAAAAAAAGAAAACTCCTAGGAATATTATAGCCAGGTTCCAGAACTCCCAGATCAAGGAGAAAATACTACAAGCAGCCAGGAAGAAACAATTTCAATATTGTGGAAACACAATCAGAACAGCACAGGACCTGGCAGCTTCTACACTGAGGGATCAAAGGGCATGGAATATGATATTCCAGAGGGCAAAAGAGCTGGGATTAAAACCAAGAAATCACCTACCCAACAAAACTGAGTATTTTGTTTCAGGGGAAAATATGGTCATTCAGTGGAATAGAGGACTTTCAAGCATTCTTGAGGAAAAAACTAGAGTTGAATAGAAAATCTGATATGCAGACACAAGAAGCAAGAGATACTTGAGAAGGTAATCAGGGAAAAGAAATCAAAAGGAACTTATCAAAATTGAACTATTTACATTCCTACATGGAAAAACAATAACTGTGACTGATGAAACCTTTCTCAGTATGAAAATAATGGAATAAGGGTGTATGGGCATATGAATACATATGTGAATGTGTGTATACATGTTTACAGGTATACATGGATAGAGGGCACAGGTTGAATTTGGTGGGAAGGGAGGATACTTAAGGGGTGAAGTTATGAGGTGAGAGAGGAAAGTGGCAAGAGGAGATGGGGAGAGACAGGGTAGGGTAAACTATCTCATGTAGAAGAGGCAAGGGGGAGTAGTTGCAGGGGAGGGGAAGAGGAGGAAGGCAAAAAGGCAAAACCATATTCTCATTGAATTTGGCTCAGGGAGAGAATGATATACATACTAAATGGGATATCTCACCCTGCTGGAGAGTAGGGGGAAGGGGGATGAGAGGGGGCATGATGGAGGGGAGGGCATGCTGGGGGGAGGAGAGGTTGG